>CAJQUW010007077.1:0-109944 GCA_907163375.1 Prostheceraeus crozeri | reverse complement strand
TAAAGGAAAGCATTTCAACTGTCGAATTTCATAATCTCCAAATGTAGCTGAATATAGGATTTCTGTCTCGCCATTAAAATTTCATTTGAGGATGGATATTTACAGTAAATAGTCTTCAATTATAATTCAGCTTGATCATTAATGGCCCATCATCATTTATCTTTCTGGTGCATCGGTATCTCAGCGTGAGAGACAACTTACCTGATGTCTGAAATCCGTTCGCTTATGTCAAATCATTTACGTTTTCTGTTGGATCATGCGCAATTTGAACAAGTATCAGAAGGTAATTTTTTTTCATCCTGTCATCAGGAATTTTCTGTCTCATCAATTATTGTATGTCTCGAGTTGTCGCTAAAACAATTAGATGAGGTCAATCTGAATACTCTCATAGAGAACATCAACTACCGAATTGAAATAGGTTGCATAGAATTTCAGTCACAGCCAGATGGATGAAATGTTTGAGAGAAAATTGGGTTGAGTTCAGCATATTCCATCCGTGTTCGACACGATCTAGTTATCATCCTTTTAGTATCAGATAAAGATGAGACAAGAACAAAATAAAATAAATCGAACTTCAATTTGATTTAGTCCTACAATCTTTGAGGAATGTGTGCGAGCGATTAAAACTCCAACCTTGCAGCAGTTTAATGGTTGCGAATTTGACAGAATGATCGGATCATTGTTTCTCTTATGTATGGCAGACTATTTCGGACTTTTTGCGGAATTGTGTATTTTAATTTGAGGTTGGGTTGCGGAATTCAGAAATTAACTAAAGATATTGCTGGGGTGTTAAGAGGAATTGCAAAAACCAAGTAAGAAATGATACGAAGACTTTCAGATTATTGATTAAAATCGATTTACGGCACTAAGCCGCTATATAGATGCAATCCACCGCCCATGCGGTCTATTTTGGCTTCATTTAAATAATTTCATGCGAAATACAATTGCATTATCACTCAACTCTGGCCAGAGAACATTGTGAGAATTTGTGAGAGCGCTAGATCAGTCCTCTTTAGGACTACCAAAATATTTGTTCCCAAAAATCTCTCAACTGCTGTCAAAATATCATGTTTCCTATATCTGTGTTTTCTTGGTTGTTTTGCGATTTCATTATATGGATTTCATCGATTATGACAATTTACGATTTTTTGTCATTGGGAAGGCAGGTGGGTTCTTAGTCTTTTGTTTTCAGAAGGAGCTGAAGTTAAGATAGCCGATCCTCGCCGAGTTGTAATTTTCTTATGTATCTTTGTATCTGATAGACGTACATTTGACGTACCTCATATCGCAACATAGAACATCAATAGGTTTTTACAGAACTATTGTTGCGAATTTTCAAATAAGGTGTTGCGTATTCGTAGTCCTTCATCTTTGCTATTGAAGAAATTCGCTTTGATTACATGTGTTCTACACAACAAAGGAATGAATGAAAGACAGTAATTAGTTTTTCATCAATGATTAAGACTTTAATTTAAATAGACGTTTGAACAGAATTTTAATGAGTATCTTATCCCCTAAAGTCCTCTTCGTCTAGCACCGTCATCATTTCATAATGTGACCAAGATGACGTCAAACCAAGTGCGTTTCCCTATTGTCTTCAATTTTTATTTTAAAAATCATTACTACCTGGACGGGTAGGTAACATGCCTGTTTTACAGCATTATCACGAGAATAACAGATAAGTTATTTCACATTAACGACACTTAGCTGACTTGAAGAAGTCAACAAGAGATCATTATGCTTCTTTAAATATAATTCTACTCACCCGCGCAATCCTTCAACGTCCGTCTTCTAGGCTCCGATAGATCGGACGGTCTACTGATGTCGATCTTCCATTTCTGCCGATCTGAAGCGTCTTCTTTTAAGCGGAGTTTGTGCACGTCTTCCTTACAGCGTTGAACCAAGCCTATCATGGCTTTCCAGTTGCCTTCCATCTTCATTTCATGTACCTACCGGTTCCAGTCAATCTGGTCCTTACGCCTTGACCATTGCGGACGAGTTTTATCTGGACTTCCATATGATCTGTACGCATGATCCACGCCTTAGACTCGTACTTTGTCTGATGTTGGCGGCATATACTTTCCAGAATTTACTTCAATGTGCATGCAGTATTTGCGAGATCTACAGTTCTCGCATCGAGAGCGGTAAAACATCCTCCAGCAGTGGTAGTAAAAGTACTTCACTGCTTCCGAGATGTGACCGTCAATATTATTCTTGGTTGAGTGATGGCCTGAGCTTGGGTAAGGGGCGCTGAATGATTCTATTATTTATTTGTAATTCGCATGTGAACTGTGTATTGATTCCATATTGATATGCATGCATCCATGTAATGGGAGCTATAGAGTCATGGGTCGAAATCCGAAACTTCTCGGTGTAACATGTGCAAAATACCAACACGCAGGTAACTGATGCTTCATTGCCATCTGAAGAATTAATTCGTTAGACGATTACACACGCATGTTGTATCTAAATTTTACTAAGAAAAATAGAGACCCGTGAAGCTTAAGATGAAGTTATGTAAAATTGTAGATGTTGATCACTGAATCTACTACGATGTAGTAAATTGAATGTATCATCTTAGAAGTTGAAGGTTATAAGTTATATTTCATGGAGTCACCAATTTAATACATGCACCTAATGCGCTATGTCACAAATCGCTGTACAAAAATGCTTCATACAATGCTCATATGAAAAATCACACATTTACTTTAGACTTTTATTTTGGTAGCGAATATTGAATTGACTTCATCTGCGAAATGCGGACGATTCAGATTATGAAGATGATTTCACCTGTCCAAATCAATTGTCAAATGTCAGGAGAGTGAAAATTGACAGGCGTCGGAAAACTAGAGCATTTTACAAAAAATGATGGGACTCGTACATTTGATGGTCACATTGTCCCACGCCTACCAGATTTCTTCTTAACGAGATTTTAGCTTTGAACTTAATAGATGAATGATTCCCATGAATGCTTTCTATTCCACTATTTCTCACTGTTAGAAATTTGAATCTCGGATTTTGGAGTTAGAACTATGAAATTATACATCCCACTGATTTGGGCGATATGCTCAGAATCTACGAGAATATCAAAGTTATGTATTATGATTTATTTATTCAAAACCCTTGGAGCGGACAAGTCTGTTCAAGGATCAAATTGCCACTAACTGGAACAGCTGGACACACGAAAGGTGAAAAATAGGCAGAAGCTAAAATTCAAGGGGAAAGAGGAAATACAAAAATGTCAGTCGAACGGAGACACACCCATCGTTCAGGTAGCTGCCTGTCTTGAGGTCTCCTTCCGCTGGAATGTGTCCTGGTATCCAGGATGATTCGTTGGTCGGACCTCTTGCCGTTCAGCTGCAGACAAATTGGCAAAATTTCGGGTAAATCCCGCTTGATGATGCGGAGTGACTCCAGAGAGATGAAAAGGTGCAGCAGAACCACATTTCCTGACTGTTTGGGATTTGCATTCAATTGAATTCATTAGACCAGCGAACCAGTCGTTCATGCTCAGCAGTGATTTGTTGAGTTTTTGAATGGTGGAAAATACAGATTGATATCGTCCGCAAACTCTACCAGCCAGCATGAAACTGTGAAAAGATACGGTTCAATGATAGAACCTTGAGGAATTCTTGGTGTTGCACCAACGCCTCGGCTAGTTAATGTACCAATTCTGACGGACCAAGTTCGATCTTTAAGCAAGTGTTGATGTAAAATTCTTGTATTTTTGGATGTTCGGGAGTTGAGATGTCGGATGTGTCTGTGGATGTCAGATTTTGTTCATTATTGGCTGTGAATGAAGCAGACTGCAAATCTTGTTCTCAATGATAGTCGTGTATGCGCGAATTTGTGGATAGGAAACTAAAAAAGGTAACGTGGCTATCTTTACACATGACTACATTCGGTAGCATGCATTCATCTAGACAGCGTTGAGATGCTCGTCTTACAAAGCTTCGATGGACTAACAGGATGCTACAAACTTAAGTTGAACCTTATCAAAATACCCTAAAATGTCTAAAAATATGAAAATACTAGAATGACAAACAACGGTTCTCCTCTCCTCATGTGAAATGAATTGGCGAGTAAGTCGTTCTGTTCAAAATTATTTTTATCACTTACATATTGAAAAGATTCTATTGATCAGTCTGCCCACGTGTTATTATTTTGACAAAAAGCTCTAAATTATCAGGTTAAATGCCAATGGTAGTGACAAAAATCCTCAAGAAGATCGCGAACACCCTGTATATTTCCGGGGAGCCCTGTAAAAGCAGTAATTCACTTGTATATCATCATCCTTTATGTATAGATGACTTCGTGAAATTTCAATCATCATGCATATAGGGTTGTCATAGAATGGGGAAGTCGACTTTCATATTTTTGGCCGGTATCACCGGCACCAGTCAGTCAGCTCGACCGGCGCCGGCTGACCGGTCCCGAGTAGGACCGCATAGTGCTGCATGTACGATAAGATTAAGTTTTAATCGTATGCTAGTTATCACTCGGTTATCACCCGGTTAGTATTCTTACACTCATGGAACAGTCACCTTTTTTTATAGTCGTTGGTCATTTCTACATTTTAATTTCATTTCCTATCTTGTTATTTTCGTGAATAAGTACTCATGTACCTTGTCGTTGGTTTGTTAAGCAAATTCGGAATTAGCTTCTGAGATGGGGCTGTAACAGATAATACATATCATTTTTTAGAATTCGTTAGAGTTGAGTGTCATTTTCCTTCATGCTGGTTATTTGTAAATATTTCATTGCCTCTCCTGTCAGCCGCGGATGGTCCGTTACTGTAATAAATTACAGTACTGCAATTACTGTACTGTACTGTATTTAAATATTTACTGTAATAAAATTTCGCTGACCACTTGAGTGTTTGGTCATCATTGGCGTGTTGGGAGCTGTCCATTTGTTTATCGATTGCGTTCTATCGTTCGTTCGGCACCGCTGAATTAGCGCCATTGCTGTGATGCTGACCGTTTGCTGACCATGAATGTTTCGATTTGATGAGAGGTTTGAAGTGGGTAAGTCGTTAAAGAGATAGTGGTAGCTGTCCAATAATATTGAGACTTCCTACCTATGAACTTTATCCCCATCTGTATTGCCAAGCTCAGAGGACCGAGTAACTTTTTTTGTCCGAGTAGTTGACCGAGAGTCTTAATTACACGACCAGCCTAGCTTTTTTTGACGAGCTAAGTGAGGGTTATCCAAGAATCACTTTGTAACAAACAGCCAGACACCACGCGGGGCCGGCCAAACAAAAATCCGACGGCTCCTCAGGGGTGGACGCGAATGGCACCCCGAGCATCCTTGACAATTGGTCTCTTTCTCAACGTAGTCGTTGCAAGCTTTTGCAACGTCTTCATTTTTCAGCATACCCACCTTCAAATACCTTCAATTTTTTCTTTTGATCTTCACCATAAACTCATAGCCGATGTTGCGACACTCATTCCTCGCTTGGCCGTGTCTTCTGTATTTCTTACAAAGAAGTAGTACTGTAGACATGACTGTAGGTGATCAACTTAATGTTACTAGCCAGTTTAATTGCATCACATAATTCTAGGATTCGTTCACCTTCATCACTCCTCTCGCCAAAAACTGTGACCATCAGGAACACCTTCGTAGCCAACAGTTACATTCCCTACATGACCGCTGAGATCATCCGTTGGAAATCCCGTTGGAGGGATCTTCATGAATTCACATAGCGATTTATCCTAGAGATCATCTTTCTGTCTCGTACTCCTGCCGATTGTGGGCAGTTGCCTAGGCATCTTGGTGCTTACAGTTCAAGTCTGAGGACATCGTTCTACTATCTTCTGCATATTTGTATCTATACAAAAGTTGTCTATGAAGCATAATGTTGACAATAGGGACGACAAAAGACTTGAAAATTAAAATACGCTAATTCTCAATTTCTCGCTCGTGATGCAGCACAGCATCCCGTGGAACCTTCAAAATTATGTCTCCTATCTTTAGGTCAGCTTCAAAGCCTACTGCGGCGGCATGTGAGAAGTGAGTGTCGCTCACAATTAGCTCATTTACATTTGAAGGAGCTTACTTCACTCTGTATTTTGATATTCACAAAATTTATTCATTGAGTTTCAATTTGCAGCACTGATTTCTTTAAACTTTGGCTTACTACTTTCAGGACGATAAAAGGAATCCCTGTTTGTTCTGTCTGAGACCTACGAGTGTTTACGTTGAAAAAAATGGAAGGAAACTTGTCAACGTTTTTTGGTAAGATGTTTTCTTGTTTTACTGATAATGATGGTCGATTCCATGAGACATGTGCTGATTTCAATTATGAGGTATTTTGAACTCCGAAATGAACTTTTACCAATCGATATCTGACTACAATTAAACACGCATCATATCATCTCAAAAAATATCATTTTCTCATCTTGCCAATATCCGATCTGAAATTATCCTGTTAATCAGTATCCTCCAATGTTTGAACGAAGTTTGTGACACCTAAAACGCAATGAAATATATTGCCAATTCGATTAACTTTGAAATTATCAAATTTCTCTTTAGCCACTTAACTTGCAATATCGAAGTACGAGTACAACAGGCTTCTGTCTGATCAGATTATTATCATTCAGTTTGATTATTATCTGAGACTCAACGACTAAAACTTCATCTCAGTGTCATGTGTCCATGTTTGTCAAATTCAATGCCAAGGTACTGATTTTCTGTAAGTAATGGACTATTTTCTTTCCCATTCATGAGAATAACGAAAACTGGGCCGAAAGCTTCAAATATAATAGCACAGATAATTTTCAAAATGTAAACAAAGCGAATGATAATGATGTTGGTCAGCATTATTTTTATATCCGGATAATATTCAACATACATTTCATAGTGAAATACCCAGTTGAATCACGCAGAATATTTTGATTATTATTTGTGCAAGTGGTTGTATCGATAACACTGCAAGAAAAATCATTTTGATATCTAAAGTTTATGTTTGAGTTTCATAATTTGCAAAAACAGATTTATGAGGATTTCTCGACAAAGATAAAAAAATGATTAGATCCCTCAGTTCAACTGAGAGCTTTTAGATGAGCGGCATTACTCGAAGAAAAATTATCAATTAATCTTTATTGAACAAAATTAAAGGCCGATCTTCTGAGATTCTTTTGAATCATTCCTTTCAGAAACAAATTTTGTTTGCATTTTAATACACGGCATCGGTCAGGAAAAGGAGTGCTTGGAAACTGATTCCCGAGATGTATCGTGCACGCTGAAACTTTTGAAGTGACTTACAATGCGGATGCTCAGATATACTAGGAGAGTAGGTTTGCTCTGCGAAGGATATTAGTGACTGATCGGTAAAGAGGACTTAATAAAGCCGTAGTTTGCTTTGAACAAATTTCTATGCGAAGATGTAAGTGTAGCATTAGCAAAAGATAAATATGTTTTCCTGTTGGCTTATTAAGCAAAGAGAATGACTTTTTTATGATTTTCTTGCGTTTTACGCATCCGCATCAATTGGAGTTAATCATGTATTTTACACAAGGCTGCTTGTAACGTAGTATTCGATGGCAGACATACACATTGTCTCAAAAATATAAGCCGTTAAATGGCTGAGGAAGCGTTGATTTTCCTGCACCAGCGATTTGGACAGTGCTGACATGGAGCATTTGAGGAGACTTTCATTGAGTAATGTGATGCTTTTAGTTTTCACACCGGTTTCCAGTGATACTCTCGGGGCTCGACCTCACCACCAAAAGATCACAACTGCTCACTTTAGCATGGAAACCGCCTCGGCAGTGCTTCGCTAACATTCGCAATATCAATAAAAGGTAACTTACTGTACTGAATGTGAGGTGCGAATTCCATGTATGTTCACGACGATGGTAATAGAGAATTTAGCTGTTATATTTAGGGGAAATTGCCTTGACTCCGAGAGAACGTTCAGTATTTGCAGAATACTGAAAGTGATATTTAAGTATTGCGTTGAGGATGTGAGTAACTGTGATGATCCCAACGTAATTCAATTGTTATCGGAACCGCAGACGTCGGAAGATAATTGATTTGAGCGAATCTCACTATCTGAGCGACGGTTCAAAATTTTTACATCAAACACGAATGTCAAAGCTTTAGAAGAGTTTTCATTGTCTAGACAAATATTGGTAGATTCTGTATAATCGTGTAATTCTGATGTTCATGTCACTTCTGAAATCGTAATTGCATTTGTGCGATTATGTTCGTCAGTAAATATTTTCACATTTTATAAGCTGATTTTTTATTTCAAATGTCTATATATGCATTTGTGTTTCATGGGAATATAGTAGGAAGATGTATATCAAAGATACCGTATACCGTATACCGTGTATACCGATGTATACCGTGTATACCGATGTATACCGATGTATACCGATGTATACCGTGTAGATGCGCTAATAGATGTTTTTGTTTGTGAATTTGACTTTTATTCGTCAGTTCCAATCACAAATTCACATACACTTGAACTCTCCTTCACTTAAGTGGTGTAAGAAGGAGATTATCATTCATTTTTTATGAAAGTGAAGATTTCCACTTGCGGATTCAAAGTTCACTTTTAGCTATTGCTTTTTACAAGTCGCAACTGAAAGCTTACGAGGACTTCAGAATTGTAAATTCAGAAATTCAATACCATCAAGGTGCATTTACTAGCGCAGTTTTATTGCTGCCACCTAACTTGCACGTGTAAACACAGCTGACACCAGATTGCTGACATTTTTAGAAGCTGCTTCAACCGAGTGGCCATGAAAATATTGTGCAGTGTGAACGGCTCCAGACGGCCTCTAAAAAGTAGAAATCACAAGTGTCAGTAACGTTAGACGACGCGTAACTTTAGCTGACACTTTTACTGACACACACGATACTAAATATCGTGATCGGAACACAGCGGTTTGACTTCATGGTTGTTGGATATATTCTTGTATTTTTATCGCTAGGTTGATGTGTTAATGCACATTATATATTTGTATGGATATTTTCTACTTCTGCTATCATGTACTGTAGTGCATACAGTTAACATAAATTTCAACTTGATGTTAATTTGAATACAATTGATTTACCTGAATTTCATTGCACTAGAAGCTCCGCCTGTTTGTGGGAGTATTGAGCTTTGCTTGTACCGGAATTCCTCATCATAGACATCACTCACATAAATCTATTTGTGTGTGGTCGTGTGTCGGTGCTAGGCATGGTGCTAGGCCTCTAGGCAAATGTACAGTAGATAAAAGCAGGCGTGACTCATCTTTCTCGAGAAAATGAATCATTGATTGATAATGATTGATTGCTATGTTGACATCGACAAATTTGTAGCAGATATGGATTTCTGCAATAATCAGTGAAACATTTTTATCAAATGAAGCAATGGTCGGTGGTTTGACAATGAATGAGTAACAAATGAGTCATACCACACTAGTAGGCGTGCACTAATCGCAGCTCTAAATCCATAAAGCTAAGTAGATACATGGGTTCATTCCTGCACCACCTAATGGAATTTTACATGAATTTGTGGCATGTTCATTGACAGTCACCTGATGAGTTTAGTAAGATCACAACCCGGAATGATATGAAATTGGGTACTTATGGGTTGTATCCCCCTCAGGTTTTCAAATTTGTCTGAAATCTGCAAAAATGAATCAATCGTCAACAAACTTCAGGTAAACGTACTTAAACATTTTTTCTACCTACGTACAAAGTTTTATGCAGATTTGAAAAGTACTTTTTGCATTAGAGACGATAACGTAAAGTGCAGCGATGTCAACAGCTTGAACTGACTTCGTCTGTTAGACGCATCATTGCTGCTCGTGTGTGCATTGTACCCTCTCCCTCTTCGTCTCATCCACTGCCATTTAAAATCTTCCCACGACCACTGCTTTGCCACACCTTTATTGAGCCAAGCATATTAACATGCGGGATGTGGCCTGGCCACCATCGCTTCACGAGTTGTCGGGAAATGACTTTGTTGACCTCAAGTGCCTTCTGCACAGACTATGAGGTCACTGACAAGTCAGATCAAGCTATCGGCATCGCTGCACTTCAAGTTATCGCTCCAAATTCAAAAGCATTTCTCCGACCAAATTCAAAAAGCATTCACCAGCATCGCTATTGTCTGGTGTTTTTACCATTATCCAGAGATAATTGTCGACCAAATCTTTGTCAAAATCTAAGTTATTAGAAACAATGACAAGCTGGGATTGGCTGTTGGAGGAAAACTCTCATCCTGTTATATCTATGTTGTAGAAAAATGGTACTTAAGGTCAATAAATATGTCAGTTAAATTTGCCAAATCTTTGTCTGTCACTTCAACAGGGTCAAGGGCAACACACGATGCAACGGTATATTCAGGGGCGTCGCGTGCTCCCAGACCGTAGCCCTTCGCTCCAGAATGGATTCCTATTTCTGCAGCAGATAGCATGACCTGCATTCGAAGCTATTTTAATTGCAACGAATTTTCAAACTTACTTGTTCAAGTACATGTGCATTCAAGTCATGCTGACATGCATGACTACAGAATGGAATGAAACTCAGAGTGGAATGAATTCACTTCAAGTCTTATGTGACAGCCTCTCTTTCCAAGCAGCCTCATAATAGCCATGCAATCCTAACCTGATAGTTCGTCAACTCGACTCTGTTTTCCTAAGATTTTATACATCAAATGACTATGAAGATGTAATGTTGATTTCTCCTATGACGCTTGATCGCCTTGGTCAAGGAGCTGATATTACTATAAATAACATTCATTCTCGAGGAAGCTCTCGCCTACGCAAGACTCTTGTGTCTATTAGATGTTAAAATGTAGATCTTAAAAATGACGGATAAAATATACTACGCAAAAGCCAATAATTTATTTACAATAGCATTAAATCTCGATATATCGAAGGCTTTTGACACTGTTCAAACGGACATACTGCTAGGAAAATTATACAGGGTAGAGATTCGTGGCTTTGTACATGAATGGTTTGCTTCGTATCTGAGAGACAGACCACATAAAGTCCTCGTCAATAAGGTACAATCAAAGGTGTTAACGGTAAAGACAGGAGTGCCACAAGGCTCATCTTTAGGACCACTATTATTTTTGATCTACATTAATGACATGAAAAATATAGACGTCTGTGGTGATCTCAGTCTGTTTGCGGATGACACCAATCTAATCGTAAGTGATAGGACTCTTGAATGTGCCATAGAAAAAGCCCAAATGTCATTGGACAAAATTCAAGCATGGATGGAATGTTCATTCCTCCCACGCTCCAAACCAAAAATGTCCATTTTGATTTGACAATAGAAAACTGCAAGTTATCTCAAGTAGACAGCACTAAATTTCTTGGAATCAAATTCGATAATAACTTTAAATTTGATAATCATATCTCATCGATAATCAATAAATTGAAAACATTTATACCGACATTATACAAGCTAAGAGATATCATGCCATTAAAAACATTACGCGTACTACACGAACAACTATGTCTCCCTTCTATTCAATACTGCTTAATAGCATATGGTAGTGGCAACAAACGGTCACTTAATAAACTACAGCGTTTACATAAGACCTTGATCAAGATAATATACCGCAAGGAAAAACAGTCATTGGATATATCGTTTTACAAAAGTGAACAGTATATGAATGTGGAAACTATGCATGAATTCGAGCTACTGACTCTCGCATATAAAATAAAATACAATGATAGCAGCTTGCCAGCATACTACAAAACCCATTTAGAAGAATCAACTAGGCGTAGTGAAAACTTTAAAATCCCATATTTTAGTAATCACTAGAGCAAAAGAGTAGTAAATTTAGAATACCATTTTTGTGGAATGGTCTGCCGAGCAACATTAAAAAAGCTAAAACAACAAAAGAATTCAAGCAAAAATTAAAATCACTAATGATAGATAAAATGAATTATTTTTGATATGATGTACATAGATCTGCATGAATAGGTCAAATATCCTTCTATGTGCTTCATAATTATGCGTGCATGCATAATGTACATACCCGTATTATATATTCTAATATACACGTGTTCTTGTATTATTCTGTACTCGTATTATACATTTTCTTTCTTGTAAGCAAAAAATAGGGCCAGGCTTTATACCCCGTGTGCGGGTCATCTGGTCCTTTTCTCCAATTGACAGTCTTTACGTTATGTCATGAAAAATTTGTATTCACATTTGTAAAAGATGCATGAAACTGATTTTGTTTGGGGAATAAATATATTTTCTATTCTATTATAGTTTGTCAATTACCTACATGTATCAACTTTAGGGCTGTTAAAATGTTTTTGTGCTCCTCATCATATTCGATCCTTTGAGAGTAGTTTAGTTTTTATTTCAACGCCATTAACTTCGTATACGATGGCTAATTTTTCTGCATAATCCCTCGGACGATTCGCCGGTGTAGAGAATAACCACTGATGAAATCGCCGACATATACATAGTACAGGGTGTCAACAATCCTGGAAAACCCTTGAAAATGGTCATGACCGCTTGAAATTTTTAGGGATTCCTGAAAATTACAGAGTTTAAACAAATCTAGCGAGTTAAGACAAATTCGTCTATGTAGCCGAGGCTGCTTGGTTGATAACTCGATGAGTTAATTTGATACTTATATTTCGGCTGTCACAGCCCTTTTCAAAGTATAGAATAGAAAAGATTTACAAATGTAGTACAAAGCTATATAGAAATGTTTTCAAAAATCAAAATGTCATATATATATATATATCATATATATGTTTATACATGACATTTTGATTTTTGAAAACATTTTTATATAGCTTTGTACTCCATTTGTAAATCTTTTCTACTCTATACACTACTTTGAAAAGTGCTGTGACAGCCGAAATATAAGTATTAAATTAACTCATCGAGTTATCAACCAAGCAGCCTCGGCTACATAGACGAATTTGTCTTAACTCGTTAGATTTAACAATAATGCTGCTCAGAGAGAATTTTGATAATTTATGGAGTTTAAACAAATGTAATTGGATAAAATGAAAAATTGAACGACATTACTTTTTATGTATTGAACATTCTACTTCAAAAATTAAAGTATACTGCTTAATGACAATAATGTACTGGTCTTATTGCAGTTATGGAGTTCACTTTCAGCAAATTTTCCAAGCTATTTTCAAGGATATTGCATCATTCTTCAAAACGAACGTGCTGTCTATCGTGATTCTATAAAACTGTTTCATTGTACCATATCAATCAATCAACCAATCCTTTTACGTCCGTTTTCCAGACTCGCTGGGTTGGACGGGGTTCCTTCTGATGGCTCTTCTCCACAACTCACGATCTAAAGCGTCCTCCTCCTTCAAACGAAATTTCCGCATGTCTTCTCGGACTGTGTGTCTCCACGTTTTCTTCGCCCTGCCTGATGGTCTCTTTCCTTCCACCTCCATCTCGTCCACCCTTGCTTTTCTTAGTTCATCATTTGATCTCCTGTCTGTCAGCTTCACCCTGCACATCCATCTCACCATCCTCATCTCTGCTCTCTCCAACAAGTGCTCGTGGTCTGACCGCATTGCCCACGTCTCACACCCGTAGGTCATGCATTGCCTCACATACGCAGCATACACCTTTCCCTTTGTCATAAGCGAAGGGCCCTTTGATGTTAGGAAGGCAGACAGCTCCTTGAACTTCTTCCATCCGCCACGGATTCTCGTCGTCACCGCCAAGTCAACACCTCCTCTTGACTCGAGCACGTCTCCAAGATAGCAGAAGTTCTCGACTTTCTCAACTGAGTCACCATCCATATCCAGTGAAGTGGTCTTGGGTTGTTGGCTTCGGTCTTGGCTCGCGTTTTCACACCTACTACACGAGTAGTTTTGCGGCGCATTTGCTATCCGTCCTCTGATGTGCGTGCACTTCCAGTGTATCCATTTGCAGCATGAGCAACACCTGATTGCATTGGCACCAACGCCTTTACCACAAATACCACACGGCCACTTGACGGAATAAGACACCTTCAAGTCGTCCCTGTCGTCGGTCACCATGACTTTAGTTTTCGCAGCATTGATGGCCAATCCCTTCGCTTCTAGGCTCGCTTTCCACCGAAGCAACTTTCCCTTGAGCTCAGAAACAGACTGTGCCATGAGAACGAGGTCATCAGCATACATTATTTCAAAAGGAAGACCTTCCCGTACATTCTTGGAGACGGAGTCCATCACCACGGCAAACAGCAATGGACTGAGCACCGAGCCTTGGTGAACACCAACCTTCACTTCGAATTCGCTGCTGTCCCCGGTATTAGAGCGCACAAAGGTCTTCGCTCCCTTGTACATAGTCATCACTGACCGCACTAGCCACTCTTCAACCCCCGCTTGACGAAGCGCCCATTGGAGGACTTCACGGTGAACACGGTCGAACGCCTTCTCCAGATCGACAAATGCTAGGAAGAGTTGCGTGTTTCCCAACAGTTGTCTGGCTATGAAGATAGCATCTGTTGTTGACTTGCCGGGAATGAAGCCAAATTGCATCTCATCCTGAGCAACCATCGATCGGAGTCTTTGTTCAAGGACGTGTTCTGCAACTTTCATCCCATGTACCATCTCTGGGATTTTCCAGAATGCCATCTTACCAGTATGGATGGGTTTTGTATATTTTAATTGCACATGGTATTGGGTTGATACAATCACTTCTTGATTGTATATATCTTTGTTCATGAACTGATATGTACC
The DNA here is from genome assembly GCA_907163375.1 of Prostheceraeus crozeri. Classification (NCBI taxonomy): domain Eukaryota; kingdom Metazoa; phylum Platyhelminthes; order Polycladida; family Euryleptidae; genus Prostheceraeus; species Prostheceraeus crozeri. The sequence continues at coordinate 95,263 of CAJQUW010007077.1, read as the reverse complement.
ATCAAAGAGTCCGTGGTTGATCTGAAGTTATATTGCCGTCATTTTCGTTTCACTCAAAATCAGATACATTTCAATGGACTGTTACTGATGATGGCATTGCATTCCAAATGTTATTCCACTCGTTTTACATCTATTTTCGATAGCATTTCTTTCGGATTAATAGTAATATTCACCCGTGTAAGCAAGTGAATTGTTCTTGTCCAAATTTATCAATGGTGGAAATGCGATATTGATATTCATACTCGTGTATGTATAGACATGATTCGAGACCGTGTTTGGAAAATACTAAACTGTTTTACTCATTTGCTCCAACTTGAATAGATGACAGTTAAATTACAAATATGAATTTACATAAAATTGAGCCTAGTCTTGTATTAAGGATCTTATTGGAACAAGCATATGCATTACACATTGGAAGTCCAAACTATCCTAAGTATACATGTAGGCTGAATATGTAGCTGATTTCCAATTTGTTAACATGACTATGCACATCGATGACAGAGTTTCTCAGTACCATTGTAAATAGAGAAGTTTTGGGAATATATTAAATACGTTGCTTGTAATTTTATCAATAAGTTGTAAGGCAAATTTAGTATCTCTTGAAAAATATTGATATCCGGGAAAAATACGGGAAGATGAAAATCGAAAGTCTGTCGACACCCTGTAGTATCACCATTCACCAAACAACTTGAAATATTAAAATCACTGACTGAATCACACATCAAATTATGGAACGTGCATCGTTCTATCCTTCAGCGGCATCTAACCTTCCGACATTCAACCTTTCTTCATTGGTGAGCGCAGACACGACGATTCAACGTCATCATCCTCACCAAAATTTGGCGAAGCCACAGATAGGGAAAATTTGCGCCTCTTGGTATCTGAATCTAAGAATTTATAAATAGATCATTTTTTGCATTGTTGCAATGTATTTCCCACTGCGTTCATATCGGCAGAAGACAAGTCGAACAATGGATCTAAGCACGCTCAAACTGTCACACAAACACACCATTCCCTGCTGCTGTGTGATTGCTTGAAGATCCTGCAGTTGACAGCTGAGCGCTGGCGCTCTGAGCGTATTTGAGAGTAGTGACTTGAGACTGTTAAGTGCAATGTAGACGTAAAGATGCTCTCAAAAACAAATGAAACTATTTGAGCCTTTTGTTTATTGAACGTTAGTTACTATTTTTGGTTATGTGGCGAAGGCCTCTCAGGCACGGAGACTGCGTCACTGGTATATTATATATGCACAATGAAACATTTGAAGGTGTATCATGATAAAAAATTATGTGTTGATAGAATGATTTATTATGACAACTTGAATGTTCACGAATACGCATGCGTAAAGTACGATTAGTTTCGCCAATATAAAAATGAAAACATAAATTGTGTGTTATTTTATACACAATATTCTTAAGAAAACATAACTTATTATAATGACATAAACAATTTTCGTTGCAACTCACCTTTTCTTTAACTGAAAGTGATAGTCTATCTTAACAAGCATTACAAGAATTCATGCTTAAAATGCTCTACTGGTTTGTTGCTTATGAATTCAAAGTGTAGATTCACGGTGTAATTTTGATTACTATTTGTAATCACAACAGGAGCTGTCTATTCTGAAGGGCATTGAGTTATCAACGTGAAAACAATGAATCTGGATGAAATTTGATATTTGAGAAAGTATAAAGGAGAACTGGTTGTGATTAAAAAGTTGTAGAACACGCTCCTGCGTTCCTAGAATACACTATTGTGTTGCTTGCGCGTCAGTCATAGAACACACACACTACCATGAAAATTCTATATCATATTATATATCTACATATTCTATGCGATATTCAATATCATTCTATAACATTCTAATATTCTGAATGCACACTCGCGAGGAGAGCTAGACATGTCGGCTAACTTTTTCCTTTTAAAAGTGCTTTGGAACCAAAAATTGAAATTCCTGGAATCCATTGCATATCGGTGTAATTAGGTCATTCTAAATGAAGGTCGGTGAAATGAAGCTGACATGGTTTAGTAATAATAAGTGAGGAAAAATGGAAACTAGACAACTCTTTTCTGACTTTTTTATATTGAATCTCATTTATGTATGGTATCCGCAAACAATTGTTATTTCGATTTCTGTTTCTGTTGAGATTGTTTTTTAAAGCTGTAATTAAATTTCAAATATTATTCTACAATATGAGTTCCATTATGATTTCCATTATTCAAAAATCTTAACTTCAAAAGATTAAGACCGACAAATTGTTTGTTAGTCGAACAATTTCTGTGCATTCTTAGGGACTCCTTAGGTTCTGTGAATCCTTAGTTTTTAAGAAGGTTAATTTTTCTTGGTTCAGAAACCAAACTATCCCATGGTAAAAAGTGGCTTCTATGTATCTTCATTGAGTAAAATGATGTCACAAAAGTGTTAGAAGCTAAATGAACAACAGTAGCAATGAGAGGAATCTATTTGTCCGTTGATTCCTCTGATGTGAATATCATGTGTGGGAGATAGGCTTGCAACAAATGCAGCAACAATGTGGTGCTTCCAAATAATTATCTTGTTTGGAATGTGTTGTATTATGACAAAATAATTATGAATCACATTACTTTAAAAATGGAGGGAGGTCATTTACCCACAGCAAGACCATTTGTTTGTTTGTAACATTTTCCGTTACATAATATCATATCAGATATAATAGCCAAACGAGCCAGTTCTACGAAATCAACTATTAACAAAGATTTCAATAAAAGTAGCGGATTTATGTAATTCGAAGACGCTTCTATTCTCTAATTGAATAAACATGTAATTATCACCAGTTATTAATGGAATACAACCACATAGATTGGTAGCATCAAATGCGCCAATATAATTGTTTTGATAATTCAGTGTAAGATCATTTACAATTGAGACAAAAGAAATGTGTTTTCAAATGCTTGGGAATGAATTCAATTAAAGGGAACAACACATGATGAGCGAAGAATTTTGAAAGCGATATTCCTGGTGTATCGATTGCCGAAATAAAGGGTTTACTTTGCAGGGGAGTTTTATGATCTTTAGGGAGTATATTCAACACACTCGGTAATGGATCACTACATTTCAATTTCAATAAAGTTGAACTAAGTAGTCAATTAGCTAAGCTTTTGTTGAACATAGATTGGACAGAAACAGGTTGTCCTGGACGACATTCATGATAATTCTGAAGATTAGGTAATCCCAAATTATGATACGTTGAGGTAGCTGATGCAATAAGTCGGTTTGTCTGATCGGATGTTAAGATGAGAACATCATTTGCATTCTTGATTTCCTCAATAATTTGCAAAAATTATTCATTGGAACACTACTTTTCGAAGTTGCACTTATTATGCGAGTTTGTATCGTTGTAATTAGATTTTCTAGTAATTCTAGAGTTTCTAGTAATTCTCAATTTGATCATTTTCGTTTAAGGAAAAGCTGAGTTGCAGCGAAATTTGTTTATGTCATGATAATAAGTCATGTTTTCTTATGAATATTGCGTTTATGTTGGCATGCAATTTATGTTTTCATTTTTACATTGGTGAAACAAATCGCACTTTTCGTATGCGCATTCGTGAGCAATTAAGCTGTCACAATAGCTTATTCTATCAACATTTTTTATCATGATATACCTTCAAATGTTTCTTTACGTACTTCTATGATTTTACATTGAGTGTTTGCTAATTCCACCGAGAGGAAGATATTTGAGAGAATTTTTTGCACTAAGAAGCCAAACAACTGATGCATTTCAGCTCATCTAATGTCAAATTTTTGAATTTTGTGCTACTTGTATACATATATATAATTAAATGATGAAGCCCAAATGGGAAATGATAATACGAAATTATATCCCAAAAGAAAATCAAAGGCAAAAGTTTGCTATTGCCGATCGATTTCGGCCACTATGGCGGCTTTTACTTATTTGTATGTATATAAATAAATAAAAAGAAAGACGAGGCCAATTAATAAGATCTTGTTGTAAATCCATCAACTATTTATCGGCCTTGTCTGTATATGTAGAGCCAGCTTCAAGACAAATTCAAACTGACATTTACAGAAAGCAGACGGACAGCATGAATTTTGTTCCATATTACTCGGCCCATCCCCGACACATCGTGAAAAACATTCCATATAGTTAAGCTATGCGCATCAGACGTATTGTTTCTGAAACGAATAACTGGAAAATCCGATATTCTAAGTTGAGAAGTCGCTTAGTAAAGTTAAAATACCCTTGGAGTTTGGTGAACGACGCCATTAACAGATTTCATAGTTCGTCCGTACGGGAGGTTAGTCATAATTGTGTGAAAAAAACAATCGCTCCCTTTGTTCGACGTAAATCTATTTTAAAATTTTTTTTCAAAAAATCACCCAGTTTTAACAGAGCTAACAGAAATTAACAGAGCTGAAAATGAAAGTCCTGCAATTCAAGAGATCAAGTCATTTGAAAATTATATCTCCTTCATTCTCAAGTACAACAGGAACAATCCGAATGTATATGGGGAAGTTATCCAACCAATTACCAATATCTTACCTTTGCTGAGTTCTTTCCATAATTGCAAATTCCGTGCAACTTACCGACAACCCAAATCTCTGTTATCCATTCTATCCAAAAATAACCGAAGGTCTATTACGGGCATACAACGTTGTAATGAGAAGCGCTGTAAATGTTGCGATATACTCATTACGGGCAGAACCATTAAGTTTCCAAAATTCTCCTACGATGAAATCTTTTACAGTGAATAGAAATCTTACATGTCTCTCCTCTAACATCATTTATAAGTTAGAGTGCGTTGGCTGCCGCAAATACTACATAAGACAATCGGGTGACTTACTTAGAAATCGTATTACTGTCCATAGACAGCACATAAATAATCAACATTATGCTATATTAAATGTGAGCAAACACATCGCTATGTGCGGCCATGGATTTCTCGCGGCTCCTTTCTATCAGCTTCCTCCTACCGCCACTCGGCTGGATAGGATTTCGAAGGAAACTATGTTCATTACTCTGTTAAAACCATCATTAATTGATGTTCGATTTTTAAGTAATGGATATAGCATGTTTTAGAGGTCATTCATGAAATTATAAACCGAAGGCCGGAGGCCTGAGGTTTATAATTGGATGAATGAACGGTAAAACATGCTATATCCATTATAATACATGATATCGGGCTATATTATCGCCGGGCTTTATTTACTTAAAGCCCTCAAACCATGGATATCAGCATGGCATTGGATCTATCAGGGATCTATACATAGAATTGGATCATTCATGCATTATGGGAAAGCATGGACATAGCAGATTCAAGTCCATGGATCCATGGAAGATATTTGATTTTTAAAATCATGAATATCTGTCACTTAGATGTCACTGAATTGATATTGATCAATCAAATCGAAAACTAATGGCAAGTAACTGGCCAATGCTAGACTTCAACAAATTTCCGAATAATATGATATCAGGATTGACTACCGAAGAAATAACTGACGTGATGAACCGCAACTTCCACGTAAATGAACTTGATTCATATGTCGAGTCTTCTACATCAAGATTTACCAATGTGACTGATGAACAACTGCAAAATACAACAGCAAATTTGATGCCCAAAGGTACAAAAGCACGAAACAAGTGGGCAGTAGGACTGTATCAAAAATGGGAAACCCAAAGATTCGTTCTCTCCGGAGACGATGCGACAATCCCCCTGCCAAAAGCAGAGGAACTAAAGTCAGCATCACTACAGCAGCTAGATTACTGGCTCGCTAAATTTATTTTCGAGATAGTAAAGGGTGATGGTACGAGGTTATCCAGAGATTCTCTCGTGAGCATTGTAGCAGGTATCAATGCTCACTTAAAAGAAGATCGAATTGTTAACCTGTTTAAGCAGGATGAATTTCGTCACTTCCGGTCGATACTGGACACTGCTTGCTTTGAATCCTCAAGACTGGGAGTTGGTGTATGCAAGAGGCAAGCAGAAGTCATCACTGCCTCCGAAGAAGAACGCATGTGGTCAATGAAGGTCTTGGGTGGACAGAGTCCTCGCACACTCATTGATACATTGCTGTTTTACAACGGACTTCATTTCGCGTTAAAAAGCGGCAGAGAACATCGGACTTTGACGATCGACCAGATCAAAATAATAGAACCGGACGTGAATACCGAATTTTACGTGTTAGAATACCACGAGAATGTCTCGAAAACCAATTCCGGTGGACTGAAGCATCGTCGCATAGAGCCTAAGATAGTGAGGCATACCGATATGCTATCAATCAGTAATCCCGAAAGGTCTCATGCATTGCTTCTAAAGAAGTATCTTGACCTTAGGCCACCAAACTGCTCGCCTGCTTTCTATTTGACACCAGTTATTTGCTCATCATATAATGAAGGTCGGTGCTGGTTCAAAAATGTCCCTATTGGACACAATCTGTTGGCTTCCACAGTCAAAAGACTGTGTAACGATGTCGGAATTGATGGGTTCAAATCCAATCACAGTCTCCGGGCGACGTGTGCCACTCGTTTATTCAATCAAGGGGTGGACGAGCAAGTGATAATGGCCAGAACAGGTCATCGTTCGTCAACTGGTGTGCGATCTTACAAAAGAATTGGAGAAATCCATTATCACAACAGTAGCGCTGTGATTGACAACCGCTCCATTCAACAGCTGCAACACCAAAGCGAAACAAATTCAAGCAAGTTTGTTTTCAATTTTCACTCGGGGTGTAATGTTATCATAAAAAATGACTCAAAGCAATGAACTGCGCTTTTAGCGTTACTTGCGTATTTCTCTTTTTGCATTGACTTACTATTTTGTCTTTTTCTATGTTCATGATATTTGAGGTTTGATATTGATGCAAATATAGTCTACTGAAGCAGGTCATTATTTTTCCATCTAAAGGCTACGCAGCTCAACTTAAAGCCCTCCTGGGATAGGATGGCTATGAATATCATGTATTATGTAATTTCGTTGTATATCTACATTATTTGTATTCAGTTTGCCTTGAAAAGCCAAGATACTTGGCAGAAATCGATCGGCAGAATATACTGCATTTATTTGAAATCTAGTGGTCGTTCTATCTTTTTTATATATACATATGTATATTTGTAATTTTGAGTAAGATTTTTTTAAATTTATTTTTTAGATATTTATTTGTAAGATTTTTCTACGTCACGATAAAGTAATTTGGTCTCTTGATAACTTAAAAACGATTTTTGTTCACCATTTAATTAAAGCTCCGGCGCTTCGGAAGTCGACAGCTTCCATCTTCAGTGAATGAAAATTGCACTGCTGGTACAAATTCAAATAACAACCTAAAGTCTTGTATATACCAATGGGTTAGCAGAGATGTATCAGAAACCTAGATATCTACATAGCTTAAAATATATACGAATGAAGGGAAAGATGCTGCAATGAATAAATGTTGAGTGAAGGAAATCAAAGTAATACCAGCCTTCGGGTCAAACCCTGATCTTGTTAATTCAGAGGTGGCTGTTCGTTCTTAATCATGATTGCCTCTGCAAGCTCTAAATCCTTCCGCTTTTGAAACCGCGCTGTGATCTTCATATTCTGAAGCATGCTCTTGTAGCCTCTGCTTACTTGAGGATGACTAGGGAGATGTTGTTTAATCGCTCCGTTCGAAACATGCTGTTGACAACGTTGCATTAGAGTGCATGTTAAACCAATATAATTAGTTCCATTACAGGAACAAAGAGGACAATGATTTTGATATATCATGTGATGCTCATTTGTTATTAGACGTTTAGTTTGCTGTTTTAACATGTTGACAAGTTTTTTTGGTTGATAGCACACTCGTAGTACTTGTGACTCTTCTACTCTAGCTTTGACATGCTCAGATATTACAACATCAAGACGCTTTTCTTCTGTTTTTAATGCGGAGCTCCATTGGCTTTTGAAAAAATAATTTATTGTGCTGGTAGTCATCAGTGAGTTTGTGTCATAATCGGCTGTTTCATCTTTCTCTTGAGATATTTCTGAATGACTGAATCAACAATGCATCAGGGTAATTGTTATTAAGTAAAATTTGTGTAATTTCACTGATTTCTGCATCAAATTCTTTCCACGAAGATTATAATCTGTATGCTCGATTTACATATGACAAAATGACTGATATTTTGTATACTTCTGGTCCGAAACTTTTGTATTCAAGACACGCTCCGTTGTTCGTGGGTTTCCGGTGCACTAATGCTCGTAGACAGCCATTTTCCCTTATAACTTTGACATTCAAAAATGAGATGCAAGAGTTATTCTCGCATTCAGAAGTAAACTTCAATTTTGAATTATCTTCAAAAGCTTTGATGATTTCGCTCACCTTGTCTTTGGCACAAATCAGGAAGGAATATATAGATATTTTATATTATATTTTATAGAAATATACAGTATATACATATAGACTAGAGCTTTATACAGTACACTAGAGATGTGCGCAGTGCACCGGTTCTTCTGCTTGCACCGATTCTCGGGCCGGTGCACCGAAGTGTGCGAAATTCGATAAAATTGCTGTTTTGCTGCATAGTTTCAATTACAAATAATTCATTTTCTCTGCTACGTTGGAAAATGCCTGAAGGTGCGAAAATGCTCCAACTTGCAGAGAAAATATGTTTAGCATACAACGCAATTAAACTAAGTAAGAAACTATCTAAATTTCCACATTATGAAAATGAAACCTTTTGAAAATCTAGGCTTTATCAAAAAATAACAAATGCATTCACTGATGTTGAGAAAGAATGTGAAAAGTGGTGAAAATCATTGCAGGCCACGAAATCTCAATTCTCGTGACCTCAAAATTTCTGAATCTCATAGCAAATGCTCCATACCTAAGATACAGGCTATCTTGGCATCCTTAGCCATCCTTATTAATTCGTTATATTACATTATTACAACACAGGGAGACTGCTAGAAAGCTAAATAATGTCGATGGTGATCTTGTTGCACTAATGCGTAGATGGCAGTGGCATTTTAGAAGCATGGCACTCAAAACGTGTTGATTGTGTTAATCGTTGTGAACTTTCCGTCCCAGACATTTTTTCTGATTTTTCTAATTATTTATTACTTTGCTTTAACTTATGCACTTCAAATGTACCTTGCCTTCTGACTTTATTGCCTTTAGGCCATTGTTAGTGTAGTATTGTTTTAAGAATGCCATGTTTGTCCTTTAGCTCATTCACCTGATGATGCGCACAGGTTGTGCGTGAAATATCGTGTCCTAATAAATTTTTCGTCGATTAACCAGAATTTTTTGCATAATTTTACGACGTACCTATCTATGTTCAAGCAGTGGCATTTGAATCTAATCTTTACATTTCCTGATTTGTTCAAGTGATTTCTTTCCTTTGATATTAAACTAAGTCCGCTACAGTCTCAGTGATTTATTCATTGGAATTTTTTACCATTTTTTCTTTACATCTAGCATAATTATATGATTTCCGCTTTTATTTAATCGTCATCTAGTTTTGCAGAGTTCTACCAGAGATATCGACATCTAGAGCGCTTATACTAAAGTATTTCGCCTATCCTTCGGTAGCCGCTTCAATCTCGACACTTTCAAGAGGCGTGCGAACAGGTTCCTGATGCGGACAGATTAATCATGTTAGAAGATCTGTTTTTTTCCTTCTGTTGATGTAAAATAATACAATTTGCTAGTTTCTCATTGAGTAACCCCTATCTTCGTTCATGGCTCATACCTGTGCTAGGGGTGAAAAATCTGCTAAGAAAAGTGTAGCTTCTTAAAATGGTCGGTGCACTGATTCTAACCCGATGCACCGGTGCAGCAGGTGCTGCTTACGCACAGCCGTAATATAAACATATGCCGTTGCATCCTCTGTTGCCCTTGCCCCTGTTGATTGAAAATTTGGCTAATTTAACTGATATACTTATTGACCGAAAGTCTTATTTTTCTAAAGTGCTTTTGATCATGTGGCAGTTTCGACTTGCGCATTGAAGTGTCCTCCGTTAGAATCCTCAATCCGAATCGCCTCAAAAAAAATCTTCGAAGTCAGCAGCGGACATTTTCAAAAATGTTGCTAGTGGTGACGAATCCTGAGTTCATTATTCTAGCACAGGCGCATTACGAAATCCAAATTGTTTTCGGCACATCACCGGGTCATCTCCCCCCGCGATTTCATTTTTTCTAAAGCCGTAGGCGTAATTCAATTACATGTAGTCGCAAATCTTCTGATACATGTTTTGAACGTATTTTCAAAAAAATTATGCAAGCGGACATGTACGAGTACCTTCTGAATTAGACATAATACCTTGAAGTGTAGCGATGTCAGCAGCAGATTAATCTGACAGTCTCTTCGATAGAGTGGAAACTCTTAAACTAACTTCTTTATTGAGGACTTTTTACTAATGATATGTACATCAAAATTCCTTATTTTTGAAATAATAATTACCTATGAAATCAGTTTCACAAAATTAATTTCAATGAAATATGTTTAAATGCGTGTTACATTCGAAATCGTCTGTCATCTTAGTCCGACGATCGCAGCCCACGTGCTGCCTGTTGAACATTTTGTAAAACAGTCATGGCAAACGGGAAGGCGAAATATTTTTTACAGGTTCAACTCGAGGAACTAAATCTAGCCTGATATTGCCAATGTGGCTAATAAAATTGTCGCAATAGTTGACACCGCTGAGACGATATCACACAAAAATATGCTGCTGGTTAGAACAGCCAATCAGAATGCAGCATTCTGTAGCCGCTGTTTCTTGAGGTGGAAAAGTGGATCGAACAGTGTCGGTATTAAAGTTGTACATGTAAACGCTACTGCAAGTCTCCTGCAATTTTCTGACTCATCATGGATCGATAAAGTGTCAGTAGCAACTTTTCATGTCAAGTGCAAATGCCCTCCGCAATGTGATTACAGGTGTCGGCAAAGAAGTGTCAGCAATCATGTCACACGTGAAAAGTACCTAAGCCCAAATGATGTAGATGGAAATGAACCCTCGATACTTCGGTTTTTTAATGTTACGCGTTTATTTGCAGATGACACCGACCTGTAGTCGAGGAATGTCTGATTTACAAAAGCGAATCATCTACAGTATTATGTTAAGTACAAGGGTTGTGTTTGACTTGGGCCTATTACATAAATCCATCATTTGTTCTAGAAAATATTTTGGTTAATTTGATTTTCGGTCACCGCTTGAGACTAATTTGATGCAAAAACTTTTATTTTAGCTGAAGCTATATTTCGTCATGTATGGAATCTATTACATTCAGTACATGCAGATCAGTTCGTGGTGAAAACTGTTGCTACAGACGACGTCAACATCTCAGCTGCTATACACTACAATCATGCTGCTTTAATGCACATCCGACCAACTTGAAACAGCACATGTAGCTCTACTGATAGAAGTAAAAAGATTGTCCATGTCAATGAGGTCAAATTCAAACAATATTCTTTACAACGGCAAGTAACCAAACCTCTTTTTTATGGTCAGGTGCATTTTGACATGCACAGCGCCCCTTTCAGCTATAACCCATCATCTCTTGAGGCAAAACAGTAAATGGCAAAACATTGCTCATGTAAAAGCAATGTGAAAATGTATTTGAATTTTTTGTTATAAAAAGGAGACAATGAAATTTTGTTGATGGAAGCTGTCAGAATTGCATCTAGTCTAATCAATTCCTTTATTTTACACGTCTTGTTTTCCAATTGTAATCCCATATTGTGTAAGGGTATGAATGGAGTGGCGAGGCGAACTGTTGGTTTGAATCAGATTTGCTTCCTCTTCCGTCATATACGAATGAAACTCATAAGTCTGTAGGTGTGCGAAGAAAGTATACATTCTTTCTAATTCATCGGAATAGCGAGTCCACTGTTTTCTATTAAACAAGTCGACCAATCACATTCAAGACACAACGCAGCGTCATTTTATTGCGACACCATTACCTTCCATAAAGCAGTTTGGTTCATCAAATTGCTCGTGCCGTTCATTATCAAAATGTTGAGTTGTATTTTTCCTTCATGTTTTATTCCTTTTTATTCACAGGCCGAGTGTGACTGGATTTGCTGTCCGAAAAACTGCTCTCCTCATGAAAGTAAAAGACAAAAATGTCGTAAGTGATTTTCATCGTTTCGTTCTCGTGAAGATGCACTGTCAGTTACCGAACTTGTTAATCTGATGAATTATGAACGGATTAACTCATTGAAAATGCTAGAAAATGTTCTGAACAGCTCATGACGTTAGGCTGTAATTATTTCTGCGCTTCAACCGCTTTTTTATTGAGAATGTATTTCTTCAATCGACATGAACTTGTAGTGTTCCATTTCCATGTCGATCATAATCGATTTGACTCTAATTTCAATACCATGCTTGAATTTCATCGTAGACCATTTGGATGAAAGATCGCGAAATCTTCAATCCATGTTATTGTAGACACTATCAGTTCGCAACGATATTTGCTTAGTAGCAAGATCACCAACGCGATGATGATAGTCAATTACTGGAGAACTCAAGTCGCGAATCTCACTGCGCTCCTTGAAGGCGTGAAAAGTTTCGTGATGACGTCATCGGGGACACGCTCTCAATTGAGAGAATTGGCGCAACGTACCAGTACATGCAGAGTGCACCGACACTGTCGTGCCTGATAGGGAAGATTGATTGTCCTGCCTCGAACACGTAGGCCTACCTCACCCTCTCACAAAGCAGAAATGAATGACCGACGTAAATTACAGGCATCATTTATCAATGAAATAGCGAAATTAAGATAAAAATCTCATTCATTAAAGTGACGATTAGCTATATTTCCCATCAATATGCTGTAAAAAATAAAGTCTTCGGATTTGACAAATAGGAATTTATCTGACCTTAGTCATAGACCCACAATCGATTAAACAAATAATTTTCTTGAAACAAATTGAGATAAAGATATTTACGAATAATTGAAATTTACTAATTGATGAAGAATAATCGTCCAACCCAGCGGAGATGAAAGAAAAGATGTATAGCGGATAAAGAAAGTAAGTATAGTGACTCACATTATCATGTACAAGTAATAAGGCATACGGTAGGCGTTTGAAAATTGAGTCTAGAATCTGGAATGTCAACAACATTTATAAAAGTGCGTGTAAAAAGGATGTATAGCCCAGTTGTCAGATTCGTCACACACATGTGCAGCTCGTATTTCATACAAGGTCTTGCTCTCTATACATCATTTGAAAATTGTTTAGTTCAAGTGAAGATATCAATCAGAATTACTGTACTATTCCCCTATTTTCTCATAGCCTTTGCCTTTAAGTCCCCACACATACTTTTGCACGACATCCGAAGGCTTGCTGCTTCCTACAAGGGGTTCATCCTACAAGTCATACATTCATGAACTACGTCTTAGCAATGACAGGATTCAGATTATTGTCCACCAATTTCACTTTCATTTTATCAAAAGGATATGTGATAAGTCACTTTCTGCATATATTTCATCGATGTGTTATGGAACGATTCGAGAGAAGACTCTGGACGTGAAGACGTGCCTTGCAGTCGATTTCGAGACACTGGAAGGATATCTTTTATATCAAGTAGTAGTAGTGCTCGCCTTTCATATAGGCCTACCTCAGTAATAATACCGGGTTGAGGTAGGCCCTACTTCGTGAGCCATGTTATGTGATAGGCACTTATATAATTGGCTAAATTATGAAGACTTTACATTAAACGGAGCCACTAAAGTCTCGTAGAAGATGTCAAGATGTGCTTTTTTAATATAATCTTCAGGAACTTATGAAACTTCTCATAGGACTTCAACTCCTCACTCTACAAGTTAACAAAATTATGGTTAAACAGGCATCGTCAATAGCGCATTGAACACTCTGCATGGACACTCTGACAGTCTGCATTTTCTGGTCTAATGGAAATACATAGAAACACGCATTATTGATATTGTTATCACTCATTATTGCTCTTAGTAACACAACACTGCAACATGTCGGCAGTCGAATATTGACCGACGATGAGTGTGGGACTTTTCAACACCTAGCTGTAGTCTCTGTTCTCCATGCACCCAATAACGAACGATTCTATCTTCCCCACGCCTGTCCTCATTGACGTCATCAACCATTCTGTTTTCGGCTGCCATTCGCAAACGACGCTCCTTGACATGGTGAGAGGTTTCCGTTTAACGTGCACACTGTGCAATTGTGCATACAACAGTAGTAGGCATTCATAGTGACTTGGTAGCCGTTGAACCGGAACTTCTATTACATGTATATGGTGTCTGCAGGGTGCCCCTGAATTCTGGCCACGTTTTGTTTGGCTTTTGTACTCTGAGCGAATTCAATGGATTTCGACATCATAGTAGTAGTAGTAGTATTGTAATATGAGAAGTAGAATCAGAGCCTGTAATCCCGATCCTGGGATCAAGAAAAGTCGGGATTTTGTGGGCAGGCTCAAGCCCCGGGTCTTCACTCTGCCAATCCCGAGTCTCAAGAAATCGCAGATTGAAAGTGCAAAAATCAGGAATTCGCAACTGTACCCTGTTACTCTCAACGTTGCCGTTATCAATTTGTGCATGAAGCGTAATAAACATTAAGTTGACTTGCCAATTGTGATATATTGCAAGTAAATCGACTTTTGACAATTCCGCCTCTCTGCTATTCCCACATCCCGGCATCCCATATTATTGGCACACAAATGTCCTTTGTCATAGCATAGTTACTATTCTACTCAATACCGTGACCGAGATTTTCCGAGATTGTAGAATCTCTACCCTGTATATATGATAAGAAAAAAGGGCGTAAGCATATAATCACACAAACAAGTATGCTGACACAACTGTAACAGATGATATATAGGCTACAATTTGTAATAAGTAATTCAAAGAAAGATATCGAAAAGTATTCGAAAATCGATTCTGTTTCCCCTACCGAAGCAGTAAAACATCTGTGAAATACATTTACTACCAAAACAAACAGCAACTGAATTGATAAATTAATCCTGGGATTTCGGTATTTGCACAAACCCAAGGAATCCCGGGATTGCAATCCCTACCCGTATCACATGCCACCAACGTATAGGCCTATCTATGTTTTGCAATGTGATATTTGCGATTCTACTCAATCCCGGGATTTTGGAATCCCTAGTCGCAACGCTTTGATATCAAGAACAGTGTGTGTCGGCATTGACTAGCGGAGGAACACTGTCACATGACATTCACCTTAGCGACCCGAATGCGCGCGCGTCATGGGTTAACTGGTCGCTATCCCATCAGGTAATACACTAAATTACTGGTATCTCGATTTTTTTGGTGATCGGTTCAGTTAAACGCATTGGCGACGCATCCGTGGGGGCATGGGGGACACCCCATAAATTTTAAAACAGTGGTGATTGTCCCCCACACTTTTTTAAGCGTTGAGTTTTATCCCACACATATTTAAACCGTCTATAACAGATTTCCAACATTTTGTTCAAGAGGTTTTTTTCTCTTCAAGAGGCTGTTTACGCTTTTAATATCAACTAACACAATCGTTTCAGTCAAATTAAATTTTCATTTCATTCTCCTGTGATCATCATTTGACGTGACCGTTGCCTTCGTAAATCGTGTAATAAACTTCTTCTGTTCTCGAATATTTTTTTGGAAATACCAGCGATCGTCTTTCTATTCATATTTCATTTTTTGGAGTTATCGTCTCCGTTCGTCTCACTGTTATTGTCGCCGTCACTGTTTCACTTTCTTTTGCAAATGTATTTCACAGGTAGACATGGGAGTCGATCCCTACAATTCTCTCATCCGATCGCCCATTGCAAATTGTAGACATCAATTGATGAAAAATTTCTTAAGGTGCATATTAGCTAATAATTACTGCTTGCAATGTGACGGACACTTGACGAGTGACGACCACATCTGTGCGCGCAGTGGTATTTCGACCAAGAACTGCATGGCGGAATAATGACTAAAATTCGGAATTCATTCAGTCAGAAGATGATCAGCTCATATATAATGAATATGGCAGACAGGCCTGCAAAGTTTTAAAAGGATAATCCATTGTGTAAACATGAGTTTCACTGCTCTCTTTTAAGACGATTGCTACAGAAACGAAATGTAGAATGTTTGGCTAATTTTCTTGACAAACGATCATAGTCACTTGCAAATTCGCCATGGGGCTGCATCGCTTGGTTTATGGCTTTACTAGATCGAATCAGTTAATTTAGTTCCACGTCTTCGACATCGCACGTTCGATCCCTTCAATATGTGAGTGCTATATATTTCTACATCTTTTTGGTCAAGTCGATCAATTTATAATCATCCATAGTTTCATGCATAAATTTTTCTCCTCCGAGTCTCAAATCAAGAAAAATAACATACAGCTACGATCTCCGGAGTGAGTTGAAATCCTAAATTAAAAGCCAATTTTCTGTTATTGTATTAGCTGGAGATATTGGATATAATCATACAGATTTTAAAATATGAAATATAATCTTTGAAAATAGAGACCAAAGAGTTAGAGATTCTTGAAAAAGATCTTCATTTCATTCAAATCATTCAAGTCATTCAATTCATTCAAGTCATTCAAAAAGTGACTTCATTTCGAAGGTTCTTCATTATGTCACTATAACTGTAATCATATTGCATAATCATCATACAAAGTTTGAAAAGGTATAATTCTTTTTGTGCATAATGGTTGAATCTAGTGGCAAAATGATAAGCTATGGTAGGTTCTCTATATCCCATATTGTACGAGTATCTGGCAACAGAAAAATAGATTAGTCAATGCTCTGGCCGAGAGCACAAATTATTTACTTTGCACTTGCAACTAACTCCTTTTGAGATTCAAACCGAAGATACAGCACTGAGAAGTTTGTGGTTTCTAAAAGACGATATTTAGTTTGCACTTACAGAGATTCAAATTGAAGATACAGGTTGCATGTCGTTCATGTCATTGAAGCACATTGCGTAATATGTTGGTCATGCAAACAGACAAGACAATAACTGCAGGTGACTGCCGTCTGGTTCAGCTATTCTGACAATTCAAGTCAGTACAAAGGCTTCACCTCTCGAGTTTAGAGGGAACACTGAGTAATTGAACTTCCTCCTTCTGATTAAACATGCAGACAGGAACATACGAGTATTAATTACCACTCTTCTAATATTCAAGCTTACGATGCAACACCATATCAAGACTTGTGTCTTCTGGAGGATTTTATTTGGTTTGTGCTTGCAACTCTTCTAAAATTCAAACACTGAATCAGAGTGCATGAATCGGAAGCAATAATACGCGCTGTTCATGTTTACAGGAACTACTGGAAACAGACAGGTTAATCAAGATTGGTATTCGAAGTCAAACCCATGTTTAGAAAAACATTTGGATTCCGAAGCATACGAAATTTAGAAATGCCTAAATTATGTCAAAAATAGGTCTCAGAACACCACATCGGAGGAAACACTCGTCATCATTGTCCATGATCGCGTGTCCAGGATGGGATGAAATTTCAGAGATTTTGATGAGAGTCTCTGATGTGAAAGTTTTCACTTGACTTTGTCTGTGTAGCTGCAACAGAAAATTGAAGAAGCTTCTACGAAAAATGGATTCCCCGTAGCCTAATTAACAAAACAACTGGCAAATGCACAAATAGAAAACATTTAGCACAACAATTGTCATGGATCTGTGTGCAATGCACGTATGTTCGTAGTTTTTCGAATTGCTAGTAGTGCCTGAAAAACAAAAATGATGCGAAGTAGTCGTATTGATCTTCGCATACTCGCTTAAATGACTACAAAGGCAACATTTTTATGTTGAACAAGATCAATTGATTGCCAAAACATGTGAATAGCATTGATATATGTCACATGCCTATTACCTTCATTGAAAATTTTAAAGTTTCATTGATAATTCAGTTTTATTGAAACTCATTTTATCAGAAAGTCTGCAATAGAATTGAAGCCTAAACACGATTTTTGTAGGATGAATGATGCTCCGATCTGAGATGAGTGTGAAAAAAGCTATTTCCATCCGGTGTTCTTACCTCATTTTGTTGCATAATTACTAATGAACGTTTTAGGGATTATTTTCCGCAGCTTTGTCGTAGTAAATCTCTTACAGGTTAGCAGCAAGCTCTAGTTGTTAGAGTTAGCTAGAAGTCTAGCAAACACCCGAAACGTATGATATATTCCGTAGAGTGGGGGATCGCTAAACATTATTGATTTTTGTGAATAATGGAATCAATTGTAATGTAGTGAATTCATCACACATGTTCAATTCTCCGCGATGTAGGAAAAACTATCTCTCCCTCTCAGTTTAAAGACGATTTTATGATTTTTTGAGGTATAGGTCCGCGAAGCGCTTCGTCACGGTGGACAGTCTCAAGGGGTAAATAAATACACAGACAGTTGGATTAAATACAAATACTATTGGGCAGTAACGACGCGTTATATCAATTCATGTTTGCGGTTGATTAGT
The DNA here is from genome assembly GCA_907163375.1 of Prostheceraeus crozeri. Taxonomy (NCBI): domain Eukaryota; kingdom Metazoa; phylum Platyhelminthes; order Polycladida; family Euryleptidae; genus Prostheceraeus; species Prostheceraeus crozeri. Next base: position 76,850 of record CAJQUW010007077.1, on the reverse strand, counting down.
GGCTTGTTCACGAGCCACTAAAAGGGCCGAGGCGCGCTTCATAGCGTTGAACTACCTAACAAAAGTAGTTTAGGATTAAAATTACGATATCCAGTTAGCAATGCAAAGACATAAGAATCTCTCGTAAAGCGACGATAGTCTTAAGAGTGTTGAGACGATTTGATAGCATGATGCCCGAACCCTTAAGACTTTCTAATGCATGTTTCTTCTGAAGTATACAGAAAACGCAAAGCGATGGCCGCAAGGGCACTTACAAGTAAGCGTTGATGACACGTGCAACATATGCATACGCAAAGTCTATCATCAATAAAAAATACATGAGATACATATTTACAAATTTACCGAGTGATCATGATGTACATGCATATCATATACCATCATAAAAAAATATATATGAGACCTACATATTTACAAATTTTAAGAGTCATCATGATATACATCATATACCATATACAAAATACGTGAGATCTATAGGGCCTATATTTACAAATTTGAAGAGTGATGATTACGACTTGGATGGGAGTCCTCACAATGGAGCATAACATCGCCTTGTTGTCCTAGTATTTAATCCAGATACTTCTAAAAGTTCTTAACGCTCTTCTGGAAAGGTTGATAGAACTTAGATTATAATAAATCAATACAACGAGATATTCAACGTTAACAACTGTTATCAAGCGGCCATTAATCAGATGCATGACAAGAGGATTTATGATAATCAAATATGAATGCAGTGAATGTTTTCAAAATTTACATTTACTAGTATATATTTTACCAATCTTGGAAATAAGACAAATCTTCCTCAACTTTGAACGATTGTCGTAAACCTGACAGCTTTATCTAGATTTTCATCAGCTTCTTTATGAGTATTGTTGCAAAATGATGCTGCAGAGTTATCATAAATATGAAGCGTTATCTGCAAGCGGAACACTGTTCATGTATTCCTACATACTCGTTACAGGTATAGTAGGTATTGTTTTTGACCGCTTCAGAACAATGAATTTTAAACACGATTTTATCAACATCAAAATATTTTGATGGGCAGCTCCAAAACCTTCGAATCCCAATTGCTGCTTTTATATACATTAGAGTAACAGTTTCTCTGAAAGATTTGAGTTAATGAAAATCAAAATTGAATGATTTCAAACCGGAGTTACTGATAAAGAAAAGCAGTTCAGAGAGCAGCATCACAATGCAACAGAAAGCACATCGTTCTTGAGAAAAAGATGACGAGCAGTTCCAAACCTTGCAGAAATTGGCGAGGTCGGAGTGAGAACAACATATATCTCCGAGGCTCTTAAGAAAAATAGCCTCAAGCGAAAAGTAGATGATATCGAATAACCTCCCTTTCAGTAAATGAGTAATCACTTTTTAAGAAATGAAGCCTAGAACGACTTGCTTATGTTATGTAGGCTCTTCTGTTGGAATGAAATCGCAAGAGCAACACTGAATGATAAGATTTTGTATTAATGCATGCTCTTGTAAATATCACAATAAAAGATTTTTTTTCAATTGACTCGTTCCAGGCACAACCTGTGCGGTATGCAGAAAAAAAATGATGCGATAAATAAGATTCATTTATCTGATAGTGAATATGACGAGTAATAAATGATCAGCACAAGTCTCAAATTTTCATTTCCTGAAAATGCTTTTTACTGGCGCGAATTTTTTGTCCGTGCGCAATTACATAAAATTAACCAGTAAGGACACTGTACATGTAAAACATTTTTTATCGTTACCAATCCTGCCACTTAAATTTCCAATTACTATTATGTTTTCCTTTCTGTGTTCGAGAATAAGACGTTTGATAACTCATATTCATCTGCTAGCACTGATTGGGGGTGCACCGTCTTGGTCTTAGTCTCTCAGAAGAGCCACATGCGTTCAATGAACAGGTTGCGAAATACAAGGGTCTACTACGTCTTACACGCGAAAGAAACCGTGCCGTGTTATTCGGTATTGAATTCTTTTGGATTTACGACTCGTAAATCAAACCTCGATAGATAGGGCGATGCATGAGAATGCTATCAACACATTACAATATCCTTGCTAGTCATGAAGCGCGCCTACTCTGGTTGAATCTGCCTGGTGAAGTCCTATTGGACAAGACTCTTCAGATATCGCTAGTTTACCTCGAATGCTGCAACTTTTGTTGAACAATCATATTGATAGGAACCATTAAAGCTAATCGATGCAAAACCTATTGAACCGAAGTCGACGAGAGTACGATTACTTCATTCAACTATTTTATTATGATAACAACAAGGATGCTTTGCTCTCATGTACGCTTTAGGCACCCAAGCACAATAGAAGCAATCTGCTGGTATATAGAGAACGATTTGTTCTTTTACATTCCTTTTTCAACGTACCAGTGAAAGAAGCCATAATCAGATTGGATTACAACAAAATTCAATTATTTGCGCATATGGCCAATGGATATCATTCACAACATGATCGAAGTTGCAATTGCTGCAATGCTTGCACAGCTTTCAAGATAAATCCAAGAAGTTCGCATGGCTGATCATGCTTTTATAGAACGATTAACCCTGTTAACTGTCAAGTACAATTATTAAAAAATCAATATTGCTTCACTCAACCTGCTAGTTTGCGACTTTCAGGTTTGGTTGGTTCCCAAATCCATTTTTGATATGTCTAGACAAGGCATATCTTTTTAGAATTCATTATTGTTTTCTCAAAGAAAAGTGCGCATTCGTCATGACATTACAAACAGCGGTGTAGATGAAAGAAAGGCGACTTCTGACGTGTGATTGAAAGTCGATATCGTCACTACAAACGCTTGACTGCTGCTGCCTCAGTATTTCATTCGATTTCATATAAATCCTTCTTTGTCGCAACTGAACCAAAATACAGAATTAAATTTTCAATGCATTATACGACGTACTAGTGTTAAGTTGATTATAGAAGAAAGGATGGGAACTTGAAAAGATGCATTAGTTACAAAAATTTCTGAATGGCAGTCTTTTCATGTGTCACATTTTTTCTAATTGATTTCTGAAGTAAAAGTATAGCCTGAAATGCATTTTGAAACTTTCAAGTATGCATGATGGTCTAAGAGGCTAGCTCATTAAGTGACCATTTCCTCAACAAAGGCGGCAATCTTGTTTCAATCATTAGTCTGACTGTTCACCAGCCACGGAGAGGAGTTTCGAAAATCTTTGTTCAACTTTAGCTTAATTTCCCGATGATTTATATTTGTGAATAAACGTTTACATGTAAACTGTCGTCCAGTTCCTCAAAATGGCCGAAATTTATCCAAAATGATTCTTCCTTTTCGAGGAGGAACTTAACATTCAGTTGGGTTGGATATTGTTTGCTGATTCTGATATTGATGATTTCCTGCCTCGAATCTCAATCATCACTGCGCCGTGAAGAGTTTCTCTATGTTTGCATAGTGACTGAAGAGAGGTCCGTATTTCTGGTGAATTACAACGACTGTTGGCAAACTTTCTTGTCTTTTCCATTATTGATGTTGATCTAAAACCATACGCTTTGATTTTGCTCCTCTCTTCCTCAGAATGTTCTATCCGAGGTTGTTGTATTGACGCCGTATTTGCTTCTCGATTGCCATTGCGTATAGTTGATTGCACCTTCTGCTTGACTGATTTCTAATAACATGGATTGTGTTGAAATTGCGAATAACCCTTACATGAAGTGATGAATAGGATTCTTTGATACAATCGCTCAGACACAAACAAAGTTTACAACATTTCCATTTCAATAAAAATGTGAAATTTTAAGGGAAATCATTGTAAGTCCTCAACTTTCATAGTAATGATGATCTGCTTATCAGTTAAGCTCTTACAACAAATTGTGGCAACTACAGTTACCGACAAAAGTTCATGATAATGTGTTAAACCTTCGCCAACCAGATTGAACTCTAGCAGATAATACAGTCTCTGAGCAACCCTCGATTTCCATCATGTCATCATCAAGGTAGCAAAATCTGCTCACAGCCTGGCAGGTATTACCCGCCAATGAAATTGGACCGAGTGGTAACTTTTTAATGAAAATTCAACTGAAACAAATCATCAAACTTTTGTCGCTAACTGGTGTGCACTGAATAACGAATCGTTTAGCCACGGTAAATAACTTAATGAACCCACAATGCGACTTGTTGGCATCGTTTGTCGATGATCTGTTAAACTAGAATAAAAATTCAATGATTGAAAACCAGAAATATGTGCAAGGAAATTAAATCAAGAAACATTTTGGCTAAATTAATTTATCATTATACAAAAAATGCATGCATTTACAAATAAACCTTTCTTGGCATTTAGAAATTTTTCTGGACTTCGTCTTTTTTGCATGCAATACTGATGAACTATGGTCTTCGCCCCCGGCTTTATCAAATTATTGACATTACCCGTCTACCTGAACGATAGTCTATCAATGGACGCAGTCGATTGAGGTAGCATAACCACTGTGGCCTGTTTGTCCATTTAATGTTAATTAAATGATTTGTTCGTCTCACCATCCGTCATGCATTCATCATCATGTCATAAAATAATATATATGAAAATTTGGTCAAGGCGGAATTCACCACTACTATCAAACATCTATCTTAGAGGATGGCAGAAGTCTGTTGAAGTAATATACATGGAAAGAGAACATTTTTCCTCGATAATTCCAGTTGTCTTTCTTAAACCATATCTGGAATATTCGAAATTTAAGGAGAAGGGAATTCTATCACGGATCGATAGAACAAATTTCAATGTTCTATTCATTCCGCAATAATGACTGAAGTGAAGCATGATTTGAATTTAGGACATTGTCCACTATTGGTGACATTTCAACAGAGCATCAGTCATTAGAAAATTTATATGAAGACAGAGGGAATAAATGGTCAATCTACAGATATAACATCTGATCAAAAAATTACAACAACTTGAAATGGTAGATGAATAAATACACAAATATACAAAAAAAGAGGAAAGAAAATGGTGGAAAAATTAACACCATGGCAGAGAAAGGGAATGCTTCAATTCCTCTTATATACAAAGAGATGGACGGTTGTAGGATATGTACAAGGACTCTAAAATTGGCAAAAGAAAATAAAACCTAAACAAACGTAAAACACAAAAATGAGAAGAAATAACATAAACAATAAAACGAGTGCAAGAAATGATATGTCTATATATGGTACCAAGCGGAGCAGCAAATGAAGTCGGCTTCGTCCGATTTCCAATCGAATCCTGAGACACCTCTTAGTGCGCCCTATGTAACTATGTCCGCAGTCACATGTAAACTTGCAAATGAGACAGGCGCGACTAAGAAGTGGCGCAGGATCCTTCACACATGGTACAGGAATGCGTCTAGTGTGGCATACAAGCTTGTGCACAAGAGTGCATCCAGCTGCAGAGCCTGTACTTGTGTGCCAAAGTCCTCCATCTCGGTCTCATAAGACAATCTCCAACACGAACACCTTCAAGTGGAGATATTATTGCAGTTTGTGAAGAATTCAGCTATTTTGGCGTGAATGTTAAAGTCCCCAACATCTCCGAGAAAGACGTAGCCTGAGTTGGAAAACAGCTGAAGCCCTCAGACGACTATTTGACTCTCACGTCTCAAACGCAACTAAAATCAGACTCTTTAAAGCTGCTTTGGAATCCGTCCTCCTCTTCGGACCAAAGGCTGTGCCTTTGACGCCGTCTTCGGATCAGAGCTTAGATGCGAGCCATCGACTATTTATCCGCTACGCACTGAGAATTCATTATCCGACACGCTTGTCAAATCGCGACCTTTTGGACTTAGTCCACATTTCGTCACTTAGCATAGAGCATACGACAGAGACGTCTACGTCTAAATGGCCATTACACGATTTACAGTCCTTATGACTTAGAATGCATACAATCTCTAGCATACCTACTAATAGCATAAATGAAATTGTAGCTTCTTTATGAATGCTGTTTGATGTACACTGACATCGTTGATCAAGTACACGTATAAATGTCAAAGGAAGTTATAGATGGAAATGCATAATTTCGATACATTGCGATTTTTTTCAAAAAGTTATATATTGTACTCTTAAGAAGCATAACTTCGTGATGCAGCTTTTGTCTTTCATTGCAATTCAAATACATCTTGAATGAATTTCACTATTATTCTGCCTTTTTCTGATGTAAGTAAATGCAGAAAACTATTGACAGATAAAAGTCCAGTATTGTTACATCAACTCATTTCGCAATATTTTCTCTCCAGAGTATGTATTGCTTTTACCTTCCATCCAAAGAAGACGCAAGAAACTTATGGAGACTTTGTGAAGAGCATCATGCATTTTTCCGGTAAGTCGCATTCATTCATTATTCTCTCTTCGATGACACTATTTCATTTAACTTCTTTCTTGTCAAATTGCAGGAAAAATTTTGAAATTCGGTAAGTGTGCGTCTGTTGTTCATGCCATTCTTATAGCATGTTATCGCAAATCCTTGCAGACGTTCGCATGACTGATAACATACGGAAATCTTTACAATTTATATTTTGGTCCAGTGTACTCTATTTAATCCTAGGCCGCATAGAACACGCCGTTAGAACAAATTAAGCAACTATGCCTCAGGATCAGTTTTGTGTTTAATGCCAGAAAAGTCCGTCAGTGTTTCATTTTAAAATCTTATACTCCAAACTCCGTCTTAGGTGGTTTTGTTTATAATTTGTAATGTGCGGTTGATCCACAGATAACTTACATAAGTAAGTTGCCATTGTAATATTCTCAAGTTTTTTAGTCATTGATACAGCATTTGACGATTGCGCCTTTAATATACATGTATTAGAAGCAATCCACATCACCCGTCAGGAGTCGTCCTTGATTCAGGATTTGGTAGAGGGGGGCAGTGGGAGTGATTAACATGCGCAACGAACAAGTCTTCTAAATTGCAAGCGCCGATGTGCAGTTTTGTTGAATAAGAGCAAAAGATGCCACACGAAAATTTTCGGGCTTCTTATGAGAAAAACTTACTTACTTGTACTTGTAACGGCATTCACCCTGGTCGGGTTGAACCGGCTCCATCAATGTCTTTGACGACGTCACGCACCATTGCCGCCCATGCTCTGCGATCTTGAGCCAAATCACATGATATGGTTAGCCACTCGCGGTTCCATCTTCGAAGTCCAAAAATTTGTGGGCCAGACAGCTTGGCAAGGTCGTCCTTCAGGGTAGCGCTCCAGGTCTTAAGCTGCCCCCCCCCCCCCAACGCCAATCCGGCAACGGGGCAGGGAGGAGGACGTCACGCAGCAGTTCTCCAGCTGGACGTCGCGCTACATGACCAAACCAGCGGAGGCGCCTCTGAACCAGGACGGCGGGTATGGGCTGGAGTCGCAGGCATCGTCGTAAGACGGCAGTTGGAACGCGGTCTGAACGTCTACAGCGAAGAATTCGTCGGATGCAGTCGTTATCGAATACTTCTAACCTGTGCTGGTCGTTTGCTCTTATAGGCCACGTCTCACAGCTGTAAAGCAGGATGGAACGGACGATTGCCTGGTATATGCGCCCTTTTGTGACAGCCGATATTTCACGGCGCGCCCACAACGACCGCCAAAGGCGTGCGAAGGCAGATCTGGCTGCCCCGATGCGATGTTCGGTTTCTGCTTCACCTTGTCCTGATGGCACAACCGTTGATCACAGATACATGAAGGAGTCGACGCGCTCCAGGTCCCTTCCTTCAAGAGAGAGGGTTCTTCTGTCCTGTGGGGGAACGAGAGCATCCATAACTTTGGTCTTGGTCGCATTTATTTTCATGCCAACGGCCACAGCCGATCGCTGCAACTCTTTCAACCGCGCTTAAACCGCTTCGTAACTCTCTCCCAACAACACAATGCCGCCAGCGTAGGCCAGATCCGTCACCGCGACTTCCTTGCCAACCATGACACCAGCGTAGCCTTGAAGAGCCGTGTTGAGGATATAATCGATGGCGTCATTGAAGAGCGTAGGTGAGAGGGGACAGCCTTGTCGGACAACAGATCTCACTTCAAAGGGAGCCGACTCGTCGCCGTAGGCCCGAACGCGCGCGGAGGTTGAACCATAATAAGCCTTGATGAAACGCAACAGCTTCTCCGGAATCCCATCGGCCTGCATAATGCGCCACAGGGCGCCCCGATCGACTGAGTCGAACGCAGCCGCGAAGTCAACAAAACATAGGACCGTTGGTTGTTGGTAGGTCCAGCGCTGCTCGAGTGTTGAAAGTTTGATCTGTACATCCTCGCCCCGGTCGGAAGCCGCTCTGAGTAGGCCGAGTGCGACGGTCTGGAACAAGCTGGAATCGCCTCAGCAGCACCACCACAAACGCTTTCGCCGCGACATCGATTAGACTGATGCCTCTGTAGTTGGAGCAGATCTTCTTATCACACTTTTTGAAGAAGGGGAGGATGATCGCCTCGCCCCAGTCATCCGGGATGGTCTCAGATATCCACACTTTTGAGTAAACTCGATGCAACCACGCCGCGAAGACTTCAGGATCGCTCTTGTATACCTCCGCCGGTATTCCATCATCTCCTGGTGACTTATTATTTCGCAGCTGATCCAGGATCTTGCGAACCTCCTCAATCGTTGGAGGGTCCGAGATGCAGTCATACTCTGCTTCGGGCGGTTGTAGGTCAGCAATAGCAGGAGGTGCGGGGGTGGTTCAGAAGCTCATTGAAGTGCTCTTGCCACCGGAGAGAGTGTTATGAGAAAAACACGGAAGGGTAGACGGTAAGCGAGCTGTAGATAAATAAAAATTACTATTTGCGAACACGATGTCAAAAGTGCATCCTTGCATCCCATGTTCCGATGGAACATGGGCCAAAAGGAGCAGCTGTGCTCCTACCGTTGCTGAATACTGTTTGCCTTATTTTTCTGAGATAGTTGTAGTCTAGCTCCGCTTTATGACTCAACCTATTTCGAATGACAAATTGACGCTAGATTATGAGTTAGGTAGCGGATGCTGATTTGACTTGCGACGTCACATTGTCCTTGCATTGACAGATGGGTAGCTTGATGATAGAAGCCAGAATTGTAACATCAGGCATGTAGAAATCCCCTGAATCTCATATGTGACTGGAAGCGAAACCTCCATTAATCGCTCCTATAGCCCTGAACAGTTTCCTGAACCCGTGAAAGCACCTATCTTCATGAGCTGAAAATCAGTAGATTCCATTATTTGAATCTTAATTTTCAGAAAGCAATAATACAATTTTTGTAGCAAGTCCTTAAAATATTAAATCGTTGTATTGAAAATTTTCGCTCCAGAAATGCTTGCAAATTTCCCATGCTATCCGTAATTACAGTCCCTAACTAGAACTTAAAATCCTGAATCACAACACCATATGTCGGCTGAAATTTCTCGCGACTTCCAAGTTCCTCACTCAAAGTCATGCTTGTGCAAGTATAAATGATCACAGAAGGCTTTGGGCACTATGATGCAGACTGATTCCTGTATAAGCTTGGGGTAGCCTGGGTCTGGAAATTGAGAATCATGGAAGCACGGGCTCATGATCACTGCTATATTCAAAAAGTTTTCAGGAACCCGAACTTTCTGACTTACTTGACTTAATTGCTTAGGCTACGATCGCCTCTTGCTCCCACCAGTCTGCTCCAACGGCTCCATCGGCTCCAACTTCACTATCCTGGGCTTGGCGTTCTAAGGTGCTGATTGACAGGCCCGTGTCCGTTCGTATTTGGTCTATCCATCTTTTCGCTGGTCTTCCGCGCGGTCTTGGGTTGGAGAAATCCTGCCCGAATGCCGTTGAGACATAGTGATTTGACGGTCTTCTCGCTACGTGGCCAAACCAGCTTAGCCTTCTCTTCAGAATTACTGTACATCTACGATGGTGTTGTTCATGTGGAGGTTCCGTCTGATGGTTTCGTTCGGAATACGGTCTCAGATGCTGGTTCCATAGATGGCACGTAGACACCTCATTTCGAAGACCTCCAGTTTTCTTTTCTCTTCACTTTGTTTTCAGTGTGTCTCGCTGCTATAGTAGAGGCTTATTTATTAGATGTATTTTTTTAGTCTCTCTTAAGAGCGCTGGGGCGAACGTTCGTGAGTCCAGATTGAGTTTCGTAGACGGCCAAAGGCTTGTGAAGCTATAGCTGTCCTTCTTATGATGTCGGACGAGGAATCAGGGACAACGCTGCCTAGAAAGGTAAATTCGTCCTTGCTTTCAACTGGCGTCCCGTTGATAAGGATGCGATTATTGCCGGGTGACATAACTTTGCATTTGTCGCCGTTGATCTTCATGCCCCACTTTTTACATGAATTTTCTAATTCTGTTGTGGACAGCTTTAATTTGTCGGAGATTGCTGAGATTAGAGTAGTATCATTAACGTAGCGGATGTTGAAAGAAAAAGAGCTGCTTAAGCTGAGGGAGGAGTCTAGGGATCTTACTTCTGTCATCACAAATTCTAAGAAAACATTGAATAGGGTAGGAGAGAGCAGGCAGCCTTGTCTGACTCCTACATCAACTTTGAACCAATCTGTCAAATGTCCATCTATAACTACTGCACATTCGGTTTCCTTGTACATGGATTCTATTATTCTGAATATTGCCCGAACTTACAACCACATGTTATTTGATGAGCAACATGTAACCGACTGTGTAGCATGCAGGCGACTAGCTCTTGTCTAGCAACCGACGTCTTAAACCGCTTTAAGTGAGAATCCAAAATAACAAGCACATTAAAGCTTCACGTCAAAGTCGTGTCGAACTTGACTACAAATCAAGAGAAAACAATTGGAGTTCTACACAATTCTACACAAGTCAGCCGATTTGACTCTTCTTGCAGGCAAAGGAACATCATGAAATATTTAGGTCTCAGGCAACAAATTCAAAATGTAAGAGGCAACACTAAACAAAGTAAGAAAATGTCAATGATTATTCATTTGGAAGTAATTGATGAATCCTTCATTAAAGTAATTGATGAATCTCGAACTCGGGCGAATGAAAAGGGGAACGATGTAATCCCGACATCTGATACAAATAAGCCAGTTAACAATAAAAGCAATTGTACGGACATCAAGAACATTTCACTCAAATGTCCTTTCTCAGGTTGTCGCCACCAGCCATCTTCTAGCCAAGTTGTATCACACTTGGAGCGACACTGTCAAGGAATTTTCCCCGGCTCTGTGCCAAAAGAGTGGCTGGAACCATAGGCGACGCATCCGTGTGGCATGGGAGACATTTTCTCCCATTGTCCCCACACTTTTTTAAACATAAGTTTTGTCCCACACACATTTAAACCGTCAATAGCATATTTCTAACATTTTCTCTTATTATTACAGAAAATATTAGATGATCGTCTCAGGCAAGATATTTCATAATTTTTAATTCTTGATCCCTTCTGACTTCCCTTCGTCCATCTTGGTGCATCAAGCAGTTCAGCCTGCAGGCATACATGCACTTTGTAGATCTTGAAGCGTTAAATACACTGGCCACAGTTGTTGAGAACAGCAGGGCTTCAATCAAGAAAGGAATACTATTGCTATTGCAACCAATGTCGAATAAGGCATGGCTAAGGGATCTAACTTGCAGGTCTACAATGATCGGACGATAGTCGGAAATGCAGATAATGCTTCGAACGCCATCTCCGTCAAGAAGCTGTTTACGCTTTTAATATCAACAAGCACAATCGTTTCAGTCAAATCAAATGCTTCATTTCATTCTCCTGTGATCATCACTTGATGTGCCTTCGTAAATCGTGTAATAAACATTTTCTCTTCTCGAATATTTTTTGTAAATACCAGCGATCGTCTTTCTATTCACATTTCATTTTTGGATTAATCGTCGCCGTCACTGTTTCACTATCTTTTGCAAATGCATTTCACAGGTGGACATGGAAATCGATCCCTACAAATCTCTCATCCGATCGCGTATTGCAAATTGTAAACATTAATTGATGACAAATTCCTTAAAGCGTATACGGTCGACTCTCGATATAAGCGCTGTCGATATAAGCGATCTCTCGATACAAGCGATGACAACAGCCGGTCCCAATGTGCCGATTATATCAAGAGTCGACTGCATGAGCTAATAATTGCTGCTTGCAATGTGACAGACACTTGACGAGTGACGATCACATCCGTGCGCGCAGCGGGATTTCGACCAAGAACTGCATGGCGGAATAATGACTAAAATTCGGAATTCATTCAGTCCGAAGATGATTAGCTCATATATAATGAATCTGGCAGACAGGCTTGCAAAGTTTTAAAGGGATGATCCATTGTGCAAACATGTGTTTCACTGCTCTCTTTTAAGACGATTGCTACAGAAACGAAATGTAGAATGTTTGGCTAATTTTCTTGACTTTTGACTAAAACGATCATAGTCACTTGCAAATTCGCCATGGGGGCTGCATCGCTTGGTTTATGGCTTTACTAGATCGAATCAGTTAATTTAGTTCCACGTCTTCGACATCGCACGTTCGATCCCTTCAATATGTGAGTGCTTTTATATTTCTACATCTTTTTGGTCAAGTCGATCAATTTATAATCATCGATAGTTTCATGCATAAATTTTGCTCCTCCGAGTCTCAAATCAAGAAAAATAACATACAGCTACGATATCCGGAGTGAGTTGAAATTCTAAATTAAAAGCCAATTTTCTGTTATTGTATAAGCTGGAGATATTGGATGTACCGTAATCATACAGATTTTAAAATATGAAATATAATCTTTGAAAATAGAGACCAAAGAGTTAGAGATTTTTGAAAAAGATCGACGATATGAGTGACTTCATTTCGAAGGTTCTTCATTATGTCACTACAACTATACTCATATTGCATAATCATCATACAAAGTTTGAAAAGGTATACTTCTTTTTGTGCATAATGGTTGAATCTAGTGGTAAAATGATAAGCTATGGTAGGTTCTCTGTATCCCATATTGTACGAGTATCTGGCAACAGAAAAATAGATTAGTCAATTCTGTTATGCTCTTCAATCCGCAGTGGCATTTTGTGATGGATCTTTACATATATGTACTCGCATAACATGTCAATTTTAACTTGTCCCCCACACTTTAGGATACGATGCGTCGCCCTTGGCTGTAACTGCACAGCAAGTTCATTTGCCAGTGTAAACAGATTGCATCTGAATCCCGTCGGGATTGGCATATTCAACGTTGTGTTGATAAGTCAGCTAATGATACTGAGAAATTATGCAATAGCTCCAGCAATCGAAATTGCAACATTGCGCAATCTCTACCATCATAGAAGTATTCGCCTTGAAAAAGTCAACCCAAAGAACCCGACAAGTTCCGCTAGACACTCTTTTGCAAGGATTCTATCGGATGCTCTGAAAGATGTTCACTGCAGCAATTCAGTGGAAGCTTGGACAAAACTTCTTATGCTTCCGAAATGCGTTTTGCCTTCGGTTAAACATGCCGGAAAACGCCATAAAGTGCCGTCAATCATTTTTGTGAGAATGCTGTCATCGGAAAATACTCTAGGCTTTGTTCTGACGCTGAATCAACATCAAGTAACCCAGCATCAAGCAAATCTACAACATGCTTGATAACAGATAATGGATCATTCATTTCGTTCATAATCCTTTGACAGCGACAAGATATTGGCGAGCAATTTTGATGAATAAATTCTTTGATATGAATGTGAAATAACTGTGATAACATATTTTGTACTTGAATATTTCAAACTTTCAACATTTTCCGAAATCTGGGGTGGGTCACAGGTGGCCCAAATGCCGGTAATGGTAAAAAATAATTGAAATATATTAAAACACCAAATTAATATTTCGACCCTCTGAAGTGGCCATCATCGGAATTACACTAAATCATGGGCATTTACGGAGCTATGCAAAATTCAGAATACATTGATACTTGAGTACAGCATTTAATAACTTATTTCATAAAGTCTTGCGGAATAAAATCGAAATCACTTATACTCAAATAACTTACATGTATGATAAAAAATAAGAGATATCTACACTGATGAACTAATCAAGTAACTTAGGTCAAACTGAGTCACTTTGACCATTGAGAAATCAAAACTCGGAAATTTTTAGAGTCGAATGCTCTTGTCACTTTGCTGCTGTTGCTTATTGTAGCAACCAATCAACAGCCTGTTGCGCTTTGAAAAAGTGTCCAAGCACCTATGATGTTTTAATTTTTGTTACGTTGCTCATAAAGCTCCTTTCACCATTTCTCAACGGTCAAAGTGACTCAGTTTGACCTAAGATACTTGATTAGTTCATTTGTATAGATATCACTTGTATTTTTTAGCATACATGCAAGTTATTTGAGTATAAGTGATTTCGATTTCATTCTGCAAGACTTAAAGAAATAAGTTATTGAATGCTGTAGTCAAGCATCAATGTGTTTTGAATTTTGTGTAGCTCAGTAAATGCCCATGATTTAGTTCAATTCTGATAATGGCCACTTTTGATGGTCGAAACATTGATTTTGTTTTTTTATTTCCATCAAATATTTGCATTCGCAAACATTTATTGAAATATATTAAATTCTCTATCTTTCTGCATGCATTTTCTTGTGATTGAATTTCCGTCTATATTGCTTATGATGATAAGGAAGTTAAGATTAAAATGTACAATGACTTCATTAAAATGAATTAGATAAACAAAACTGCTTTTTAATGTGCATGTATGTAAACTTCTACATGCAATTCATTTATAAATTGCTCACCTTGCACCGCTTTTGTCCTTCCGGGTAGCGGGTTTTTGCCTGATTCCACTTCCGATTTTCTCTCGCCAAAGTGCTCTATGCTCAGTATCTTCTCTTGCTAGGCCAAGCCACTGCAGGTCAGTCTTGATGGTATCGCTCCAGCGGTGTTTAGGCCGACCTCTTTCGGGCTCCATCGATTTTCATCTCAAACACTCTTCTGATCTGTTCCTTCTCTTCTCGGCGGCACACATGTCCAAGACATTCCAATCTTCTCTTTCTAATGAGGTCCTTAAGAGGTGCTTCGTTCCTTATATCTTCATTTCTCCGATGTTCCTCAAGGTTGATTCCAAGGCAGTACCTGAGCATTCTCATTTCACAAGAACATATCTTGTCGGCCAGATAACCAGTAATTGGCCACACTTCATTTCAGTAGAACAGAACTGGCCGTATGGCTGTCTTGTAAATAAGGATCTTCAACTTTGCAGGCATCTTTTTGTCGCATAACACTCCCGATAGATCTCGCCACTTGCTCCACGCTTTGCTTATTCTGAGCTCAACCTCCTTGCGACAACCTCCTCCTTGTTGAATTGTGGTTCCTAATTCATTTATTATACAATTATTCAATTACAATTCATTTATAATTTGTTATGAAATAATTGGAAGCAATTTCGTTCCGTAAGCAAACAAAAAGATTCATTACACGTTTGACATGATACAAAGGCTTTTCTATCTTGCTTCGCCTTTGCGCAACGAGCGCAACGCTTCCTATCACCGAACGTAGGAAGTGTTATTTCACCAGAGCAAGGATTGATGTGAATTTCTTTTGATGGCCTTTGATTTGTGGAAAGCCTTTCGACGGCTTGAATATTGAGCAATCAAGCCTTCAACAGCACTGATATAGTTGTCTGTACGGAAGGTCAGTCATGATGAATTCAAAAGAAAATTCTCTGCCAATTTTGCGACTTCTAATTTTATTGTAAAAAACTCGTAAATACACCCGACGCGTTTCGTCTACACAGACTATGTCAAGGGTTACAAACTGTTGCTGTTTGTTGTTTATCAATAATTTTGCAGTCGAAGTTGTTAATGGTCATCACTTTATCACTGTGGGATATCATCGCATGTTCACTTAGTGCACTTTTCTTGTCTTCATACCGCAAACTACGCTCATGTTCTCTATAGCGAACTTGAAATGAGCGACAAGTTTGACCTATGTAATTCTAGTCAAATATCTTGCAGGAAAATTCATTAATTGCATATTTACTTTTATAGTTATACCTTGGGCCAATGTTTTTACAAATACTGCAAGAACACGTATTTTTATGTTTTTTTGAAATTCGAAGCTAGCTTTGTCCAGGTTTACTAGCGATGCGTTTTGGAATATCATATTCATTTTTCATTTTATTGATTTTTCTCAAACTATCTCCAAGGAAATCAAGTATCAGCTTCAGTAACGCGAAGTTGGAGGTCTCTGAGATCAATACTGTCGGATGCAAATGTCTTGAAAATGATGTGAGAATTGGCACAAGCGATACCAATCAAATCAAAGGAAAAACGCAGGTAGATCCTGCGATCTTCTCCCCAATTGATAAGTGCTCTTCACTAGGTATGCAAGGTCCATACGTCCCATCCCCCATTGTATTGTTTGATTAACTCTGGACAGCATTTCCGCTTGATCCTTTCTGTCACCTATACACAGAATGCATTTCGTCGGCTCCCTCGACATTGTTTGCTAGAACTACGACCGACCTGTAACCAAAAAGAGTTGCAGTTTCAAAGAGTTCCTAAGCCATTGCCTCTGGATTCGACAAAGTGTCATGATAGGTTTCTGGAAGACTCCCTTCCTGATTAGACGAAGCAATTTCTTGTAAAGGTAAAAAAAAAATAACATAAAAATTCAAAGATGAAAAATGCAGAAATGCAGCTGGAGGATATAAGCAAGAACATGATAGGAATTGCTGATATGACTTGTATAATTTCAGAACGAACATGTTTTCCTTCTATTTGCAACAAAGGATTTGATTCGAAAATTTGAAATCGACATTGCCTCGTTTCATGTCTTCGTGTTCCTGATGACACCAATTTAATTATTGCAACAACTCAGGTATTTACTGTATCATTTGACCGCAATTTGAATCATCTATTACAAATTGAACTCTTACCGTTCAATCATCAAACAAGATGTCTATGAAGTCCACAAGAAATATACACGTTCTCAAAGCGTCATGTTCCCACTGTTCTTTCAGAGAATCGACATTCATGTATTAGACAAGATGTGTCTGTGAAGCCCACATGAAGCACATATCATCAGAGTGATTTTCTTACAAATATCCTAAGTGAATACATGAGATACTTGCTATTTGAGCGGTAACTGATAAGCATTGTTCAGAAGATTTCAAGCGTGACATGCTCAAAAGACTTTTATATGAATTTGATTAATTATGAAAACTCATCCGCTCTATGAAAAGTTCTACCTGCTTGCCGGCGATTTAGTCACCATACAGCAATTTCGCAAGCTTTATAAAGTATTCAATCAAAACTCGGTTTCAGAGCTTATTTATGACTGGTCTAGCAAGTCATGGAACCCTGACTTGCTTTATAATTGTTTTAGGTCTCGTCTAGGGGACAACAAATGTGCTCAAAAAATACTGACAAAAAAAATCACTGACAAGGTTGCAAAAATATATACAACCCGTCCATATTCCTTGAAAGTATAATTATTTTATGATATTATGATATCGTACAGTTAAATTAAAACACAACACTGCTAAAAAATTCGAAGAATCCAGGAAACGGAAGAAGCCAAAGTTAAACAACTACCCTAGTGGAAAATCGTGTAAAAAATTAGGTTTCTTAAAGTCAAAAGTATGTGAATATAAATTAACACTTACAGAGTACAGTACACCAGTACAGAGTAGGAAACGTAATACATATACATGTAATAATAATGATATAGGCGGCCTTCGGTTAATAAGTTCTATAATAACCTCAAAATCATCCGTGATTCTCTGCTTATCACATAGTTCTCTGCTTTTTGATATGGATTTCAAGGGTTTGGTAATAGATTTCTTGACTTTTTCCATGAACTTCTAAATACGATATATCTAGTAGTCCATGATTTTTTCATGCACTTTTTGGTTTGTCTTGATAAGCAGCTATTTATAGCATTAACTTTAACCATGGACTCCTAGATACACAGAATAAGATTCATCTTCGCCTGTCTTCGGTTTCCTAGAAAGGAAGAATCATATTAAACCTTAATATCGAAATGGCACATCACATAATTAGACAACTTGCTCCTTCTCGAATGGATAATTCGTGTAGCGCTTGCCATTGGAAATGGCGTCAGCAGCTGAGTAACCAGAGCCAGTGATAGAGGTGTGCGTGCAGTGATATCACTTCGCACACACCAAAACACACATCGCGGTCTTGGCTAACATTCGATTCAGTGTATGCACTATACAGTGAGGAATGTTGAGGAGAGGATGTGAAAACATCAAGTGAACTAATTTTCGTACGCCTGTTACTTTTTTTAATAATGATCGGATGGGCCAACATTATGGAGAAAACTTGTGCGCAATGATCTGAATTCTTCGAATCTGAAGGAATTGCGGCAATCGAAGCACTTGGAACTCACATCAATCCGCAAGCTATGCACGACTTTTTTCTAATCTCTGTAAGGTATAAGGAATTCCTTTTTGCCTACTTATTAAGTTCCTCCATGTACCGTCGATTTCGTATCGGTCACTCTTCTAGCAAACCGAAGCAGATAAGCAAAATATTTAATTATGTGCCTAGATATCATGGCTTACTTAAATAACGCGTCCATACTTATGCATCTGACCATGTTATGAGATGAATATATCTATGGATCAGACATGAGAAACTATGTATTACCGTTATATATAAAAAGTGGTTCATGAAATGATGTGCCACCTTATATTTTAAAGGATAGCAATGGAAAATAACTCAAAGTGATTGCCTAAATGCTAAAAATTCATTCAAAAGACATACAGAACATATGTAAAAGTCATTGTAAAAAATGAAAAAAATCACTCTGTTTCTGCCAGAGTTCGCTCCAGTAAGACGATGGCATTAGATCTTGCCAGACAAACACTCAAACGTTGAAGATTTACAAATTTATAATACCACTTTTAATAACTCCCGCTAGAGAGAAGTTAAGAAGGAAAGAAAAGGTTTATGAATGTAAAGTCAATTTATGTGTTAATTAGGCAGCTTCTACTATGAATGACACAGTACATACGTATTTCACAGCTGTCCTTAAAAGATAAAAAAAGATCCTTTTTAAGCTGTCCTTAAGATAATTAAAAATCGCATTTCCTTCCTAAGTTCTAGCTTTCCATCTTTGCATTCGCACGAGATACTAAGATCTAAGGAGTGTAAAAACTTCATCTCAGACTTTCAGAAGAATTACGTCATTACCCCGGCGGATAAGGCCGCCAACAATTTTGTCATTGTGTGTGGGAAGTATTACCTCATTGTCCTCTTGAAAGAACTAGGCTTTGACCTTAGTAGTTTCAATGCTGTTGGTAATCAGACTTACGCACCAGTAATTTCTTCCATTAATGACATAATTGCCGAACATTGCACCGCCCTCAAGGATTCCTTTGGCATAACGGTTAAAGATAAGTTTATGGTTTTGCCTAAACTTTTCTGGATACCTAAATTGCACAAAAATCCGTATAAGAGTAGATTCATAGCTGGTGCCAGGAACAGCACTTCCAAAGATTTGGCCATACTTGTGAACAAAGGTTTGCAATTGGTCCGGGACAAGTTTTGCAGTTATTGCCTTTCCATCAAGCATAATTCAGGTGTGAACGCCTTCTGGAGCATTAACTCTTCTGGGGAATTCCTTGACAGGATGTCGGGTTTGAATTGCCACTCCTTACAAGTATATGATTTCTCCACACTCTATACGAATCTTAATTTAGACCAGGTTATGCAGTCCTTGAAAGACTTATGTGAGTTAATTTTTAGCAGTTCCAAGAGCTTTATTTGCATTGGCTATTATAGAACCTTCTTCTCGAATAAAAAATACAGAGGGTATCACTGCTGGTCCAAAACCCAATTCCTTAATGCAATAAGTTTCATCCTGGATAACACTTTTGTCACTTTCGGGGGACTTGTCTTCAAGCAAATTCGAGGCACACCTATGGGTGGGAATTCCAGCTCGCTCTTAGCTGACCTGTTTTTGGCTTACAGGGAGTTTAAGTTTGTGAGGGGGCTCCTAGTGAGTAAGAGATTTGGCTTAGCCAAACTTCTCTCTCGTACCACTAGGTATGTCGACGACATTTGTGTGCTTAACTACAAACATTTTCATAAGATCCTTCCTGAAATCTACCCGGTAGATCTCTTAGCTAGCAGAAGCGGAGACAACAACAAATGTGTTAATTATTTGGATATAAAAATCAGGATCGAAGATGGTGGCCAATACATCACAGAGGTTTACCATAAGGTTGATGAGTTCAGCTTCCCAGTGGTGCTGTATACTTTCCCCGAGAGTAACATGCCTTTGAACACTGGCTTAAACATCTTTGCTGCCCAACTCATCAGGTTCGCCAGGATTTCATCTGATGCTTCCGCCTTCACATCAAGACCTCTTCTAGTTTCAAGTGCGTCCTTTGTCCTAATTTATAAAACAATTTTTATTTTCGGTTAGGTTCTGCTATGTTTCCTCAGGCTTGGAGAGACCTTCCATATCGTACATTCGATATGGTTGGCCTGGCCCCGCCATGTGGTATAGGTTGGAGGTTAGGGGCCGAAACCTTGCTTCATGCAGCCACATGGTTCCTCCCTGATGACTCCGTACATAGCAAACTTAATTTTGGTTTTTTAGGTTTCTAATTTTCACCTTTTGTTATTTTTAGTTAGCTTCTCGTCAGGTCCATGACGAACTCTTATTTCAGTTCTTATATGATAAAAATAAAATCGTTTATGAGTATTAATTTATTTCCCTTACCGTCTTCAGTTGAGTAGACTTGCCTTTATACGTATTTCAGTACCTGCTCTATACTAGAGTAGGTTACTCTATGTTGTCAGTATTAATTTACATTCATTCGTTCGTGACTTTTAATTACCTAATTATTTACAGGATTCTCCACTAGGGTAATTGTTTAACTTTGGCATCTTCCGTTTCCTGGATCATTCAAATTTTTTTGATCGTGTTGTGTCTTGATTCGACAGTGTATACACAGTATAATATTCATAGATAGGGCTTGATCTGTTAATGTCAATTTTCCTGAAGCTTTGTTGAAGGAGTAATAATCGACAATTTTATAATGGAGTGGTGGCTGGAGCATGGCACAATACTGCTATACTTGGAGCCTCAGCTAAATATTATTATCTTGGAACCTCAGCGGTGTCAAAATATTAATACATCACGGTAGACTGTGGTATAACAGTATATTATCGAACACTTGTCCATGTTTAACATGACCATGAAAACTGTCATATTTTGTGATACAGAACGGTTTATTACATTACAAGATATCTTTTGAATATAGAATGGTAATGTGTAATAGATAATGACCGAAGAAATCCATGCATTATCTGTATGATATAATCCGTGTAAGTCTACACAAAGTTCGTGGAACTTATTAACTTGTGGACATAGAAAGTCTTACAAAATCATGCATTAATGCACGATGATATAGAGCGGTCAGGTCTATGTAATGGATAGAGGATGGCTATGCAATTCTCTGGGATATATATAGAGAAATTATTTGATGAATCCCAAGGGCTTTTGTCAGACTTAGTCTCGACTTCGCCTCGTGGTATATTTTGAAATGCTGTCCGCATGATGTGGCTGTATAACTATAATGCTGAAGTCGAATGATGATTAGAGTCCGAAAGACAAAGTTAAAATCTTTCTGTTAAAACTTGTGTTAACAAGTTATTAACTTGGAAAGTAGCACTTTGAACTTGGCACTTGAGAATTGAGTAATATGATGATGGATATCTGTATATGCCATCAAATTTCCGATGTTGATGTTTATCTTGAGAGTGAGAATCTAATTTGAAGGCCTGTGGATATCAAGAGTTCATACTGGATCACAGCAAAGAAAAACATTGAGTTTTATGCATCAACGTCCCCAGGGATGAAACTGAAGGAGAATTTGTGACTGGAGAAGGATTGATAGATTCTCCTTCAGGACAGCAGATCTGATTTGATTAAGAAATTGTAGAATATTAGCGTTTACAAAAACATCACCCAATTTTGACAGAAGACGACCATGGGGTACATTTTCAAAGACCTTGCTTTTTTCGGGAAGCAATGCATCCATGTCGATAAATTGATCACTTTTTCTTGTTAGAAAATCATTATTTCATTGTTTAATTGCGTGACTGCAATCGATAAGCGTGTTTTCAACATGTATTGGGTTTTCTTCTGACTTCCACCATGCGTCAACGATTTCGCTGTAATTGAAAATTGGATAGTTATCTCGTCAAAAAAAAAGAAAATGTACTGATCATATTGAAAATTATATCATTTTGCTAGATGTCACTTATTAACCTTATTTCAGTTAATCATCCGTGTCTCTATTTATAGAGTCCAAGACGCTATCCTGAAGCCATGAACATGATCTATGAGATATTTTATGAATTGCATGCGAAACAGGAATTGCGTCATGCTTGGTGCGAAACTATGAATGGGTTTGATCCGACTAAATATGCAGTCTGTTGAGATTATTTCTATGGAAAAAGATGGCCTGGTCAAGTGACATGTTCACATTGAAGATATGCTAGTAATAGAAAACATTTCCCCTTGATATAGCTAACCCAACGAGATGCTTAACTGATTGATATTTCAAGTCTTTCGCTGTATAATGACACTGATATAGTGTCGAAAGTGTTACCGCAAAAAATAATATCCTTCTAATAATAATAAGCGTATATTTCAAAAACAACTCAATCAATATAAAAAAGTCTCCAATGATAATCGGATAGATTCATAAGTATTACAAAGGTCGTGAAGGCATACTGCAAGTTACCTTGATTACCTTGAGGGAATTTTAATCGTTCCATTGATGGAAGAACCCCTCTCTAAGTGTCATCCAGCTCTGCCGGTCGATCGCGTGTTGTCGCCAGTACTGGTTGCAGTATTGGACTATCTCATGGTCCCACCTTCTTGGAGGTCTTCCACATTGCCTGAAACCGATTCTTGGATACCACTCTGTTATTCTCTTGGTACATCTTTCGTCTGTCCTCCGTATTATGTGACCGGCCCATTGCCGTTGACTACTACAAGTTAAGCGATGGTTAAGCGACACAAAATCCGTCTAGTCTTCGTACCGTCTTTACTTGCGGCAGAATCAGTTTTCTGCTTCTTTGAGATTGAGGAATGAGATGATGTAAAACGTGGTTCGGGTCTTTGAAAGCTTGACAGAAGAGACGTAGATCGACTGTATTTCTACGTTCATTAGTGTTAAACAAGGAGCACTGATCACACAATCTTTTTTTTAAACTGAATTTTCACCCCTAGCACAGCTATGAGCCATGAACGAAGCTAGGGGTTACTCAATGAAAAGTAACAAATTTTATTATTTTAAATAAATAAAATAAAAAAAAACATATCTTCTAATCTGATTAAGCTGTCCCCATCAGAAACCTATTCGCACGCCTCTTGAAAGTATCAAGATTGTATTGGTCAGGGAAAGTGGTCTGGGGAAGCTGATTCCAAAGCTGTGCCGTGCGAACAAAAAAGCTTTTCGAGCGACTCACAGTACGTGCGCGTTCTAAGCTCACATTATAGCATGTGAGTGCATTAGCTCTGCGTGTGCTTCTGGAGAAGATCTTAGGTTTGGGTACGCACTCATTTACTGCAGAGCTTCTTCTACCGAAATAGTACCTGTAGAAGAGACATCCCGTCTGACGGGGAGCAGCTGCAACTTGCTAGCAAGTTTTTCACCCATGAGATTCTTGACACGTTTCTCAACCCGTTCAAGGAGGTTAAGATGCGTTTGTGGGGCACCTGCCCACAGATGACAACAATGCTCCATCAGAGGACGAATAGTGGACTTGTAAAGATAGCAGACAGTCTGTGGTGGAAGATAGCTGCTGGCACGATAGAGACTACCAATGCGTTGAGCTGCCTGCTTGCTAATGGATTGGATGTACGGTTTCCATGACAAGTCTTTCGTAACCGCCATTCCAAGGAAGGAGATGGAATCTTGTTCTCTGATCCTGTTATCTGACATCTTAATGCTATGATCATCATCTCCTTTAAGTCGTGAGTGCAGAATACTCTGAGTTTTTGAAGGATTGAAGGAAACAAGCCAATTGGCGCCCCATTCTGAGACCCTGCGTAAGTCTTCTGCCAATCCAAGGAAGGAGATGGAATCTTGTTCTCTGATCCTGTTATCTGACATCTTAATGCTATGATCATCATCTCCTTTAAGTCGTGAGTGCAGAATACTCTGAGTTTTTGAAGGAGTGAAGGAAACAAGCCAATTGGCGCCCCATTCTGAGACCCTGCGTAAGTCTTCATTAAGAACGTCGCATAACTGCTGACGTTGCTGAGTGTTTTTAGCGAGTCGCTCATTGGAATTGAAGAGTGTTGTGTCATCTGCATACATCACCAATTTACTCACTAGGCAGTCTGGGAGGTCGTTGATGTACAGCAGAAAAAGAGTGGGTGCCAAAATTGACCCTTGAGGAACTCCTGCATTGACAAATTTGGTGGAAGACTTTTGGCCATCTAAGACGACAGATATCTGCCGGTCACTAAGGAAAGAAGCAAGAAGTTTGTGGAGTTGATCAGCAACTCCATAGGACTTAAGCTTCATAAGGAGTTCCTGATGCCAGACTTTATCGAATGCCTTGGAAATATCCAAGGCAACTGATCTCGTCTCACCTTGTCTGTCAAGGACACGACTCACATGTTCAGTGAAGATCTGCAGTTGATCGAGAGTGCCTGAAGCCATACTGTTCTTCTGATAGAAGGTTCTGAGTTTCAAGGAAGTTAACAATGTGTTGGTTAATCACTGCTTCAAAAATCTTGCCAGCAATTGGAAGCAGGCTGATAGGACGGTAACTAGATGGAAGAGATGAGTCAGAACCTTTCTTTGGAACTGGAACCACGGAAGCTACTTTCCAGCAAGAGGGGAACACACATCTACTGAACAGTTTAGATAAAAGTGGAGAAAGCTCAGGTGAGAGATGCTTGAAGACCGAAACCGGGATGCCATCTGATCCACTAGACTTAGAGCTATCGAGACCGGCGATGATCTTTTTGACGTTTCGGACTGTGACTGAAAGAGGACTAACTGTCTCATCAGTGCGTGTGGGAATTGGAGGTGGAATTCTACCTCCATCGTCTAATGACGAATTCTTCGCAAACTCCTTGCAAAGAAGCTCGGCTTTGTCTGCTGAGGTTGTCGCCATAGAAG
This sequence comes from Prostheceraeus crozeri, assembly GCA_907163375.1. Classification (NCBI taxonomy): domain Eukaryota; kingdom Metazoa; phylum Platyhelminthes; order Polycladida; family Euryleptidae; genus Prostheceraeus; species Prostheceraeus crozeri. Next base: position 51,820 of record CAJQUW010007077.1, on the reverse strand, counting down.
TGCTGACTTCGGCATGACGGAGTGCTGGGAGAGAGGGAGACATAAAAATTTACATTTACCAAAAGCGAGTGGGTTAACCAATTGACAAATGCAATTAAGGAAATAAAGATTTAACAACTACCGCAAATACGAACAGAGCTGTCAAAATATGGGGAGACAAATGAGCGAAAGGAACAAATTAAATACAACTATTGTAGTAGATAATGCGAAGAGTGTGCTAGAAGGAAAATTGATAATCATAATTAAATAACGAATAGTAAGAAAGAAAAGGGAGCCATAGAGTCGGGGGGTTTTTTCAACTAACACAAAGGTAAACGGAGTTGACGAGATTAAATACTGGTAATTATTAGCCAATGATGGGAGATGGAGAGACAAATGTACGAGATAGTGCAAAAGGAACAAATTAAATACAAATGTAGTAGATAATGCGATGAGTGGAAAGTTCTAAAAGGAAAATTGTTAATCATAATTAAATAGCTAATAGCAAGAAGGTAAATAGAAGCATAGAGACTGAAGGATGAGGACCCTATAATGAAAAATAGTGCAGCATCTAAAAGGTCAAGTAGAAAAGCTTACATTGAATGTGGATAAAGAAGAGGGTAAAGACTAAGCCTTGGAAAAAAGTGACTAGTGGAAGAGAAAATTACATGCAACATGACTGTCAGCAGTACGAATGCCTACTACAAAAAAGTAATATAAACCGAAAAGAGTGTTATGAAACACTAAATACAAATACATGTGGTTACTTGTGATAAAGAAAAGAATGGAAACTAGTATCGATGTCACTGGGAACCGGAGTGGAAGCAATACTAGTAATAACTGCGGATAAGACTAATTGCGTAAAGAGGGGAAGAATTAAAAAACTAGATTACCAGTTGAATGACACAAGATGGATAATTAGGCAAAATGCATGTCAATTGAAAATCTATTAACGAAGTTGTTCGTTTAAGTTTTTGGAGCGATAGAAACTGGGTCTCACTTTGTCCTTGCCGATGCTTTGGGCCACGGAGACGATGTGATGGGAGCAGTCCGAGTGTGGAAGGATCAGATTGGTTTTGTTGTTGGAGACGGAGGAGGAGAGACAGTTGAGGCCTTGGGGGTAGAGGGTCTGGAATTCGGCGATGATATTTGCTTCCTGTATTTTCCTTTTCTGAGGGTTAGTGACAACTTTGAGTCCGATGAACGAGAAGTCTTCTAAGTTGCATAATGTGGAGAAGTGATTGGCTACGTGATTTGATGAGTTTCGCGCGATGTTGTAGAGGTGTTCAGCGATTCTCCTTTTGAAGGGCCTGCCTGTTTCGCCAATGTATCGCAAGCTACAGCGTGTACAGGTGATTTGATAGATGACGTTTTGTGTATCACATGAGATGTTGTGGTTGATAGCGTAAGAAATGTCCTTGCTAGGGTGTGAAGACGATAGGGTTGTTGTCGTGTATCTGCAAGTCTTACATTCTAGGTTGCATGGATAGTTTCCTGTGTTCCAATTGGCGTGTTGTTTGGTTAGGGAGATGACCTTGTTCTTGGCCGTTCGGATCATAGATCGGGTGTAACCTTGCATTTTCCAAACTTTCGATACTTGCTCAAACGTATGCTGGAAAGCAGTTTTCGTGGAGCTGTGTGTTGCGAAACGCATGATCTCGGAGAAGACAATTCCACGGAAGGTGTGTTGCGGATGATGGGATGAGCGGGATAGGACCATGTGGGAATCCGTCGGCTTGGAGAAAAGTTTGAATTGCAGTGTTCGATTTTGAATGTTTACTGTCAGGTCGAGGAAATTTACTTCGGTCCCGAATGACAAGGTGAGCCGGATGTACTGATGCATGGAGTTAAGTTTTGAATGGAATTCTTTGAGTGATTCTTTTCCATGAGGCCAGATGCCAAAGATATCATCTTGATATCGTTTCCAAAAGGAGGGTTGTTGATCACAGGTGGTGGTGATGGCATTTTCCCAGTTTGCCATGAAGAGATTGGCGTAGGAGCCGCCGAAGCTTTTGCCCATGGCTACTCCATGATGCTGCAGCCATCTCCTGTTATTAAAGACAAAATCATTAGAAGTTAGGAGTAGTCGGAGAATATTGATGAGGGAAAGGTCTGGTCTTTTCGGATTCGGGTATTGACGTAGGAAGCTGGAAATTGTCTGTATTCCTTCGTTGGTAGGGATGTTGGTATATAAAGATTCGACGTCCATTGTGAAGAGGATATCATTTTCGTTGATTTTGGTTGTTCTGAGTAAGGCTATCATAGGTAGCTGCTTTGGAGTTCACAGATGGGTTTGAGGAAGTGGTCGATCAAACTGCATGCATTCCTTGTAGCAGACCGAGTGTCGGAGACTACCGGTCGACCTGGCGGCATGCCTGGTGTTGGCCATTTGTTTTTGTGGAGCTTCGGTAGGAGATTGAAGGTTCTGTCTTGGTAAAGCGTTGTGGGGAGGAGAAATGTGAGTTCTTTCTTAGTTAGAAATTGACGTTGATGAAGATCTCTGAGGATGCGGGTTAAGGAGGTTATAATTGCGGGGCTGGGGTCATTGTTGATCAGTCTGTAATAATCCTGCTGTTGAAGTTGCCTTTCTGCCTCTCGTTCATATTGTTTTGTTGCCATTATCACCCACTTGCGTCCTTTGTCCGAAGGTCTTATTGTGATGTTGGAATTATTTTGCACTCTTGTTATTTCGTTGCGGAGACTAATTGGGAGGTTAGCAGTTGAGTGGCATTCATGTGCAGTATTGAGTATGGAGCGGGTTGCCTTCCTTAGACGTTCAGTTTTTTCTAGTGTTGGGGTTGGAATCATTTCCAGCGATGGAAAGCGGGTATTTGGAAGTAGGCCAAAACGTTGGTTTGGTAGAGGAATGTCTGGAAGGATTGATTTCCAAAGAACTTTACGGATGAAATCATTGACTTGATGTCTAATATGGTTGTGCTGATTGACATTCGGCGTAGAGACAAAACCAGGGGAGAGGAGGAAAAGTTCGTAGGTGTCATTGGTGGGTGTGAAGTTTGGGTCCAGGATGACTAGGTTGAGATACGGTAGTGCCTTGAGCTTTGCGGCGTTTAGTTTAAATAATTTGCTATGGTTCTGTAAGTGTTTTCAGTGGTGGCGGGGCTCCAATCGTGGCCAGCAATGGCAAAGTCGAGTTGTGCAGGAATATGCAGGCATGATGAGGGTGCTTTGTTGATGATGTAATTGTTCAGCTCTTGGCAGTTGGATTTCTCCTCTTCGGAGTAGCTTAATGCGATGCCTGCTAAGTGGACAAACCGCTTGGCATTGGGAAAAAGTCTCTCTGATTCTTTGAGGATGCCTTGGATAGCTATGCGGTTTGAGGTTAATTTGTTTGATCTGTCTTTGGCACTGATGACAATTATGAATTTTTGTACTCTGAGGTAGGTATGACTGACTGCTTTGAGAGATTCACGGAGGATGGAGAGTTTGCCTTTGTTGTGTGCGAAGACATAGGTATCGTCGTGGATGAAGTTTGCAATGTTCAAATCACCGCAGATTACGTTCTTCTGAAGATCAAGTGCGAACCTCTGTTGTATTTGCGATTTTCTTGCAGATTTAGGAGGGGTAGCAATAGGGGTTCCAAACAGATCTAATTGGGAAGTTGAAATGACTGGAGAAGTAGGGAGTCGCTTGCGTTGTCTGAGTGGATCAGGGGAAGCGACAGAGCCCTGCCGGTTGTCTTGGTTCGTGTCGCTTAAAAGGTTGCCATTATTTTCAATCTGTGGAGAATCCAGGTGGATAAGGTCGATTGTCGACGTCTGTGGTGAAGGAGGAGGATTAAGTGGTGCAGGAGCAGGTTGATTGAGAATGGCTAGGTTGGCTGGGTTTGTCGAAGCATTCTTCACTCGTGCTTGCTTAGGAAGGCGTTGTGGTAAAGCCTGCGGATCGGTATATGCCTCAGTGGAAGGAGGAAGCTGAGGCTTCGCTGGTGCAGCTTCAGAAGGGCCATTCTGGTTGGTAGTTGTGTTGGCCAAAGCCAGTTGAAGAAGTGGTATTGGAGGACTTTCTTGGGTGGGAGCACTAACTGTGGTTCCTGTGACACTGCTTTCGGGGTGGAGAACTTCGTCTGGCTCAGTTGGTTGAAGTTCTCTGATGCGATCTAGTGCATTGGCGAGACAGGAGTCATTCAACTTTCTTCCAAGTTGGCGTTTGGCCCATTTCGTGACGATGGAGAGGGATTTACCGAGGAGGGCGTTGGGTAGAGATGTAGCGCGAATGGAGTCTTCTACTTTTGAGATAATCAGGGGGGAGGGAGAGGGGGGGAGGGAGAGGGGGGGAGGGAGAGGGGGGGAGGGAGAGGGTGAGAGGGGGAGGGAGAGGGGGAGGGAGAGGGGGAGGGAGAGTGGGAGAGAGGGGGGAGAAGGGGGGAGAGGGAGAGGGGGGAGAGGGAGAGGGGGGAGAGGGAGAGGGGGGAGAGGGAGAGGGGGGAGAGGGGGGAGAGGGAGAGGGGGGAGAGGGAGAGGGGGGAGAGGGAGAGGGGGGAGAGGGAGAGGGGGGAGAGGGGGGAGAGAGAGGGGGAGAGGGGGGAGAGGGAGAGAGAGAGGGGGGAGGGGGAGAGGGAGAGGGGGGAGAGGGAGAGGGGGGAGAGGGAGAGAGAGGGGGGAGAGGGAGAGGGGGGAGAGGGAGAGGGGGGAGAGGGAGAGGGGGGAGAGGGAGAGGGGGGGAGAGGGAGGGGGGGAGAGGGAGAGGGGGGAGAGGGAGAGAGAGAATACTATATTCACGGCAAATTCATGCATGTATGGAGGATTTGTTCCTATTGGTGACACTGTTGTAAATCCTCCAGAAGTCCTTAGAGCCAAGCTTTTGGGTAGCAATGGATTTCCGTACATACAAAGCGTAACGGCTTTTGGCCTGATGTATGGTTTCCTTGCAATGTCTACGTGCGGTTTTGTACAATTCAAGATTGCCAGCGCTACTGTCATGCTTATACTTATGGAAAAAGTGGTCACGCTGTCAGCTTGCACATACTGGTTCAAGGTGTAAACCTGAGTGGGGCTTCATTGGAAAGTCGGCAGAGAATTAGGCCAATGTCCCTCCAAGAAACGCACCCTGTCATTCTTGACGCCGCATTGTGGACGTTCTCGCTCACGTTCTCAAATTCTCAAAGCTTGAACTTGACTAAGAAAAGTGAGGGAAGCCACACAGTCTGCTTTGGAGAATGATAAACTGTTCTATGGGGAAGGCAGACGGTGTGGACAAATTTGTTTGCCAGAAACTGTGATAACACAGTGATCAGACGTGCCGAGGGGAGAAGTAACCTTGTGTGAAAAACAAGTTGGATTTGAGGTGAGAAACAGGTCAAGGAGATATCCAGTATCCCCAGCTCGGTCTGGCACTCTGGTAGGACAAGTGACAATTTGACTAAGGTTGTGAGAGACAGCGAAATCCTGGGCTGCCTGACCGGAGAGATCGGTGGTGCGTGAGTGCACAAGCCAGTCAACATTGTGCACGTTGAAGTCACCAAAAACGGCAACTTCAGCGCTGGGATACTCTTGTAGAAGAGAATCGATCTTGTCAGAAAGAACATTGAAAATATCCGCATTAGTTGATGGAGAGCAGTATAGGAAAAATAGAAGAAGAGTGGTCTTCTGCAGCGGCGCAATGAAGGCAAGATACTCATGCCTTGGATCCTCTGAGCTACGAAGCCTTCTCAAGGGAAGGCTTGTCTTGGCATAGACTCCAAGACCATGACAAGGTGCTTTATCCATCCGGTGAAATATGTATCCATCAGGAGTAACGTCGCTTGATGACACACTGGGATCAAACTTGTTTTCCGACAGGGCTAGAAGATCTGGTGACTTACCTTGCAGGAAGATGTTCATGTCGTCGTAATTGGACCTCAGTCCTCTTACGTTGCTGAAGCTGATCCTGAGAGGGGTTTTGAAATTGACGGCTTGACTACGTTTCTTGTGTGTCTTTCTCATTTTCATAATTTCTCATAGAATATCAATCAAATAAACGAAAATTATACTGTACAACAAAGTGATACAAAAAACTCTGGAAGGCATCAGAAAAACGTAAATAATAGCAACAAAGCTGCAATAAATAATACGCAAAAAAGACACTTATAGGCACAGTTCATGTCGCAAAAGCTTGAAGAAACCAAAATGAGAACCCCTTTGCCGTAACAATGGATACAAGTCAGGTAGGCCACAGAGGAACCGGATGCAGCTACACGGGCTAAACCCCTCACCGGGGTCTGATCTTATCAAATTTACAATGGCAAAGCTCAACGTCTAATAAAGGTACAACAGGAAGAAGCCGCGAAGGAGGGTCTGCTGGGTTCAAGTGTAACCCATGCGGTAACCGAGACTGCGAATTATAATGATGTTAACCAATGCAAAGTAAGAACGTTTGGCTCTTAAAGCCGCAATCGCGTCACCTATAAGGTACGCGCCAGGGTGCGCGAACGCTGAGGCCAGCAGCAGAGCTGAAGTCTCTGCGTGGGCCTGCTTTATAGGATCTATGCGAAGCGTAAGAGCAAAATCATAGTTATTGGTTATAGCAATATTATCCGGTACCGCGTCAAAAAATAGAACCTCCTTTGGGGCCAACGGAAGGTGAGGGGCTCTGATCTTAATACCATGGATAATCCGGAATTCTCTCAGACATAGGTTTTCTAGTTTAGAGTTCAGAACACTTCCTGGGTTAAGGAACACTGGAGATGCACAGTCTGTCAGAGGACGAGCTGTGGAAAACAAGAATTCGCTTATCATGACTGAACATAATTGATTATATCAACTTTTATAAGAGGCTTACTGTCCAAAAGGAATAAATAAACAGCAATGATGTATAATTGATTTTTGCATGCGTGTGTGTGTGTGTGTGTGTGTGTGGAGGCCGCTAATTAGCATCTCAGTCAAGTTCAACTGCAAACAAATGACCGGCGAATTGTAAGATGTTCGATCAAATGATAATGTTCATCAAAAAATAGCCACAGCATGTTTTTAGTTCGACAACTCAAATATGAAAAATAGTTTATTTGAATCAAGCTCAGATGCAAACGAGTAAATTACAAGATATCAAATTGGAGTACTTTCCGAACATCTACATATCAAAGAAATTTGAGCAAATGTGCTTGAGCTTTCGATTGAATAAGTTAGACGCGATCTACATTTGCACTGTTGAATATCTGCAAGAATTCACATTTCCACAGTTCAGGACAAACACGTGTAAGCGGATCTTGTTGTTCAGCCTAGAATATTTCATGCGCATTTGCCTCATGTTTTCGCTGGAATTGTGTCACTACTTTTGCATAGATTATATCATAATTAACTTTGAAGATATCGAATCTTCAAAATCTTTCTCCCTGTGTGGTGATTGCATTGAAAGAAGTTCAAAAAAAAGCATCAGAATGTTCTCCGAAAATCACCTTCAATGTTTTGATAGTTTTCGTGCGATGGCCAACATGTAGTTGTTTATGACTTTCAGTAAACTGAAGATGTTTTCTTTTAATAAGCTTATTCCGCTGTGTATGCTTTTAGTAGACGAAGTAAAAGAAACGGAAAATCTGGAAATAGGTCAGGTGCTTGTTTCGATAGAAAATATAAAAAGCTTACAAATCATACATATTGTATAAATGATGCTGAATTCCGATGAGTATTTCAGTGACCACCGGTCATATTGATGATATTGAATTGTGGTCAATGAATAACGTATCGGAATGTAATTTGAAAAATTTGTAAACTTATAATTTTTTCTATCGAAGGAAAACACTCGGTCTATTCCAAGATATTCTATTTCTTTTATAATGCACGGTCAAGATATTTTTACATCTGTACACGAAGTAAAGAACTCTGTAGTGACACTTGAACAGCAGTTCTCAATAAAAATTGAAAATGGCTTTGTAGTTATTATATGTTAATTTCATGCTTGAAATTGAATGTCATAGAATTATAGAAGAATGTTACAAGTTGCACAATCTGCATCTTTTGAAAAGTTTTCTGAAAAGCAAAATGTGTTGTAAGTGCTGAGATGGAGGCAAGTTTGGATTTCACACTTAATCATTCTTGACTTCTACGTTTAAGAGAGTGAAGAGTTGAACCTATCATGCAGAAAGTTGAGAGCGTAGACATGTAGCAGATTGTCATTGACCTCAATATCGATGGTTGATCACAAGCGTAGTTTTGTGCCTTTCACTTAAAAGGCACAATTTCTTCGTATTTACTTACACGTATAGTGTCCTTCATTTCTTTTTGAATATCAAATAATTTGAGGGAAAATAGATAACCACACTAAAGTTGCCACATAACTATGTTGTAATGTTGCTATGCCTCGATCTCAGCAATGACTATACATTTAGTAATCCTTTAACATGATAATCAAGCAGTAATTTTCCTCCAATGACCTTAAGTAAAGAAAAGAGAAATAAACTCAATATGATCTGTTATCTTCAGCGCTTTCGATGACTCTAATAATAAGATAGTCATTTTTATTTACTTAATCTCTTTTCATAACTATGCAATTTGAATGTCTATAACATTCAGTGCAAGATTATTTTTGAATCCTTTTGTCGAGGGGTGTCCCAAAATTAGTTGCGTTTTTTATAGGAGATCCCTTCCCATAGTCCGCTTTTCATCATTCAACTTGCGTTGAAAGCTTAAAACATCGGGATTCGATTGCTGCAAATTGCAAGTTGTAATTATGAACAGCAAAAAAGTCACAGTTATCAGAGCATGACATAACCAATCCGTCACATGCACAAACAAAACATAGAAAAATTATTTACATCTTCTGCTGCCTTTCTCTTGCTTATGCTTTGTCAAAATAATCGTTCTTTCTGATCCAGCTCAACCAATCACATGACATCTATTCTGCACGTGACTCTGAAGGGTGAAACTCAATGTCATTGTTAACCTTTAAGCTACGAAACACAATATTCGTCATTCGATGTTAACTTTATCACACCAAAGTCAAAATTCACTGTCAGTGTTGCCAACGACGACTATTTCGTCATTCTTTGGCGAGTCACTCTTTTTTTTCGACAGGCAATTTCGATGTCAGTGTTCGTGTTACCAAAGCCGAAATAATCGTTATCCGCAAAATGGTTATTCTTTACCGCGACTATATTTCAATGAATCGTTATTCTGTACCACGTCATCTGAAGTTGTCGCGAAGCGTTCTAATTTCACCTGAAATTGCGAATTTAACTCGTTTTTATGCCTTTGAATTGCCACCATACCTGTGGTAAATTGCCATGCATACCTGCAAGCTATGCTCTTGTATTTCACCTCCAATCAATTTTCTACTTTTCCCTCTTATACTAGGTTAGTAAATCTCAAATTTAAGTAAGCAAAACTGTATTTGTCTTTACTGTTGGACATCATTCAGTTTACTTAAATTACAAGCAACAAATAGACTTAACTTGCCACTTCTGCAAAATCCCTCTTCTAAATTAATTCAACAATATGTGCATAGTGACGACAAAACACAAATATTTAAAAACGTGCTCTTGGCATGGAACTCCTCGAAACAGGGTGTAGCACACAGAGGGACACCGCCGCATGCTTCGCAGATATACTTTGTATCCTTACGAACTTTTCTTGAAGAAAACACAACGCACCTGCGGAACACTGACTTGCGGTTTTCATCTCTGACTCGGATCCTCAGAAAATGAGAATTCTGACTCAACAGTGTAAAGGGCGTGTTGCCGTCGATCGATTTTGGAATCCTCTTCACACTGATTCGACAAGCCAAAAGGCCATGAGCAATGGCAATGTAATATGCCTTCTTTGGACACTGAGTTTTTGATGAGAAAACCACAAATGAAATATCCATGATAAAATCCACCAACATGAAAAACAGTTTCTTGAACCATTTGGTTGATCTCCTCACAATAGAAATGGGATCGACCACTTGTAACACGTTGTCCACATGAATGATCTGAGGAATGTCCATTGTTTGATTCCTTTTGGTTTTCGACACCATCAATGAATCATGCAATGTTGAAATCATATGAACGACTTTCTCTTTGCTCTTTCTTGGATCACAATATTTGAATATTGTTGAGATGAATCTGAATCGTACTCTCTCAAACTTGTATTCTTCTCTGATGAAGAAGACATAGCACACAACGACTGCAACATGAGCGAAACGTTTGTCAGTGAACTCACTTGAGGCTCAACGTGCTGTCATTTGCTCATTATGAAAGACTGGCGACGAGGCACGGATATTCACCGGCACCTGCTGGTGTCATTCAGCAAAGAATAAAAGTCAAGGAGAGGTCAAATGTGTGAACTTGGAGGGGAAGTGATCCTCCTGTGAAGGCCGCAAAATCCGCATCCAGGAAGTAGATCATGTTGACGGTTTTCTTCGATCAAAAGGAGCCCTCACACTCGACTTCCTCGAGGAAGGAGCGACCATAAATTCAGATCGGTATTGCCAGTCACTACAGAAGATGAAAACTGACTTCCGGGACAAGCGACGAGAAAAGACCTGCAAGAACGCCTGCCTCCTTCATGACAACGGAACTCCCCATGTGTCCAAGAAGACAAAGGATGCTCTCGAGTCGATAGAGATCTTCGTGATTGAACACCCGTCTTATTCACCGGACCTTTCTTCTTGTGATTTTATTCTCTTCGGACGTTTGAAGAGAGAACTCCGCGGGAACATTTTTGATCTTCGACATGATCTTGAAGTCAACTGCGTCTGTCAGCACGGATTATCAGTCGCGAGCAGAGTTGGAAAAGTCGGAATTGGAATTGGAATTGACCTTGATAAACCTCAATTCCACTTTTTCGATAGACCTGTGATAAATCTATTTGTACAAAAATTGAAATCACAGTATTCGGCCGTTGTGTTAACTGCACGCAGAGATAAGAGAGAGAGAGATAGATCAGATGTTGTTTATTCTTCTATTGAATAATAAAGGTAATAATGACTTTGATGACTTTACGGGCCCCCGCAATGTTAATTCAGCAATTCAGCAAACATAAAAAAGAAAAAGATAATCATCATAAAATCATTTTATTTAGTTAGTTATTATGTAAAATAATTAATCAAAGTATAAAAAGAATTTGATTGTTTAGATTTAGTGGATTGCAGATAAAAAATGGAATTGAACTTAAGAAAAACACGTACGAAAACAAAGGTTTGGAAAGAGAAAAATTAACCCTGCCATTAAAGGCAGCCAGTCAGTCATTCAAATATAGACACAACACAAACAAATAAATTAAATAATTAATTATTCAAAAATAAAAATTGCATGACATGAAAATAGTATTCAACTTCCATTCACACAACATGACAATATTTAATTTCAAGACTATAGTTATACAAATACGATACCCTACGATATAGTAGTTGAGATACTACTATTCCCTGGGCTGGTATATATTTTGTCGATTTGCAGCAGTCATTAACAACTATTTTTCAAAATTCGAATTAAAAATTGGTCCACAGTCATAATTGAAAGTGGGTGGTGCACTGGTTGTAAGAATATCTCAAGAATTCAATAGAAAAAATTCTAATTATAGGATGATTTCTCCTTCATACGGTTAAGAAACCTAGCGCTTTTGTCGAATAAACACATTGAAAGCATCTTCAGCGACAATAATTTCTCAGATAAGTGTCTGGAACTTTTCAATTAATCATTAAATGACACATGTGATATAGTGTAATGATATTTTGGAAGCTGATATTCGAAAGCATGTAAAGATTTTGGAAATTGTTCAAATAAAGTGAACAGGGGAGCCCTTTCAAGTAAAATGAATACTCTGAGATTTCTTGACCTCTGATTTCAAGCTGGAGCAATGTATGTTCTGTAAATCGACATTGCAAGTTGCATATGTGACTGATAATACTTTTGATAGATTATAGGAGCGATATTTCAAAATGATGAGCGTACAGAACGTTTTAAAGGCTTTCTTTCTTTGTCATCCTGTCGCCGCAGTATTTTGTACATTCACTATTGCTTTTGTGTAAGATCTTTGGACAAGGGGCAGCAATCCAGATCACAATTTGGCTTGATAAATATAAATACAAATAAGAAAACATGGAAGCTAGATCGCACAATTTGCGTTTTGCCCCAACTACGTTCCCCCGGCGTGTGCCATAATTTTCATGCAATTTCTATTCTAGGACTTTCTATGGTACTGTTGATTTCTATGCTCTCTCTCTCTCTCGTTTCGTTTACGAAACGAAAATGGCGTAGGCTGACCGGCTACATATATACATGTACATGTACACAAGAAATATGAACTATGAACATGAGAACGCACATAGAAACGACGCAGGGAACGGCACACAGAAATAACGAGGATAGGATGCGGGCATGGGTTAGATTGAAGCGAGGAAACTTTAGATACATTAACATATGCGCCTCATGCAATTATCGGAATTGAATCTCATTATGGAATTGGAATTGAATTGAACTGTTTCGACTGGAATTGGAGTTGGAATTGAAATTGAAATTTCTGCTCTGGAATTGGAATTGGAATTAGAAAATTTCAGTGGAATTTTTCCAGCTCTGGTCGCGAGGAGAGCAAAAATGCAATGGAAAATCTCCTCAAGCGGTGGAATGGAAGAAATGCCTTGCTATTTGCGGAGACTACATTGAAAAGGTGAAGGATAGCAGTGATCGTCATTATTGACTTTTTAGCCTATGTTTTGTTAGTGTATGTGATGGATTGGTTATGTCATGTTCTGATGATTGTAACTTTTTTTACTGTTCACAATTACAACCTGCAATTTGCAGCAATCTTCGAATCCGATGTTTTAAGCTTTCCAACGCAAGTTGAATAATGAAAATGTCGGCTCTGGGACGGCATCAATGAAATAATACTATTGTAGTGAATTCGTGCTATGACTCATGTACATGAAGAAGCATATAGAAATTGTGTTGGAGTAGGATGACTGTTATATGGGAAGTCATCAAAGTGAAAAGCATACTTTAATCTTGCCATAAGAAATTTAGGCTATCCTAAGTATTTCATAAGAAAATGATTCCTATATTTTCCACAACTTGGATCCTATATTCCTATATTTAGGGATTAGTTTTGGGTTGACACCCTGAGGGTCAGCTGGGTAAGTGAAATGTAATAGCAGTCGACATTTTGTTACATTCAGAATTGCGTCCCTTCGAAGAGAATTAAAGCAGTGCGAATATCGATCAGGTCTAGTTAACCTTGGTCGTAGGTTCGAATCCTACCAGCCGCACATCTTTTTGCATGGCGATTTGATCTATCGTTTATTTAATTTCGTTATTGTTAAATGAGAAATCATGCTCGTAGAAGAATGCTCAAAATGATGGCTAATTGCATGAACTGCGACTTCGCAAACTCCTCGTACAGCAATGCGAACTCCTCGAACTAGGTTGATGCGGTTTCAATTCATTCGTAAGATGATTTTCTGCTATTTTGAGACCATCTCCGTTGCCTAATTGAATTTCCCGCAGCAATTAGCCTGATACAGTCATCCTTCTTTGAAAGTGCAAACAACCGAGCACCATAAACCATTGTCAACATTTCCATAGTCAAGCATCCATTTAGGATCAATTAATGAATATGTTAGTTCGTTTTTGAGAGCCTCACCGCATCGATAATGGTGCACACTGTACCACCATACACCGACTGTTAGAATGCAGAGGTTTCTTCCAGCCCGCCCTGTCCTTTTTAGCACCAAAACTTCATTGAGAGATCCATTGTCTTCAGTTTTGCTTTGGAACACCTTTGTGTCCATAGTGTTTTCCCATGGGAAAATTATTAAGAATCAGCTTTGACCACTTCTCGGCAGCATCTTCGATTGCGAAAGTTTTGACGGGAGAGACACTTCAGAGATTTTCACTTCTTCAATTCTTCTTCACAAGTCCTTGAAAGACTCACTGGTCCTGTACGAGTACTGCTAAAGATGTTAAATGACAGCCATCGACGGGTCGTTGGATAATCGACATAGAGTTCGCCGTGCCGATGGTGTAAGATTGGGTCACATTTTGGTCTGGAGTATGACCGAGATCAAGATTCAATTTTGAGCTAATTGAATTTAAAGTTATTGAATACAAATATTTATTATTTATAAATCCATTTCATCTTTTAATGTTTGGTATATTATTTTTTAATAATTTTGAATGAGTTCAAATTTATTTGTGAATTTATACTCAAAGCTCCAATGTTTATTCACATTAATGCGCTGACTAAAAATGTTGCATGCAAAGCATCCTTGATGTAAACGCTCTACGTGTAGGGAAATTTTAACATATTGACAACATATCAAGGCTTATAAGCTTATTGGCAATGGCATAAATTTCACTATAATAAATTAACTATAATAAAATAAGATAATTAAACTATAATAATCACTAATAAACGATTCGCTTAGATGATATCTGATGGATATGTAGCCTGAATAGACCAAAATAGAGCTTGCCATCAAACCTATTCCAATTGTGGGGAACGAATGTTTCACTCGTAGTGTTTGCATGAGCAACAACTACTAGTGAAAAATCTGACAATCGCTATAGCTGATGACAAAATGCATGCGATTGGCTGGCTATCAGCTTTCAAATCACAGCTTCAACATAAATTTCTATGGTTCATGGAACATGAGTGATCTTATATGGTACATATTCAATCTTGAGTAGCCAGGTTGCTGAATTTTTCTGCTGCACTAAAAAGTAGCAGTGCTATTAAAAGAATAGACAGTACATAAAACGATAGTTTTGTGTTGTGAGTTCGAAGTTCATTTGCTTTCTGTTGATAAAGATGAGTTTTGTGTTAAAAAGGATGCTGTGATTCATATGCATGAAATTTCATAAATATATGTTAAGACTTGCTCAGTAATGTTATGTAAACGTCAGCATTGAGTGATATATTTTGATGGTCTAAGCAAATGACAAGTTAGATGGACCTTCTAATACTAATATTTGTCTTAACCTCAACATTGATCATGATCAGACGTGTTAGTTACAGGTATCAGCATCAAGTTTGAAATATCATGATAATATTGGCAATATAAATGCCATCTATTGTTTCTAGTTTTCTTAAGAACAGGTGATAGATCACATTTTAGACAACTTAGAGGCATTACGGCATTTGAAGATAATAATATCTCTGTTATTCAAATTCGCGCTTTTGCACAAGCAACATCGCCCAAGTTGTCGCTTCTCTCGCCCACAAGGTTGGGCAAAAACTTGGGGTCAAAACCCAAGCCCAAGTTTAAATAAATGAATGAAGTCAAGTAAACGAAGTGCATTCTTTGTATTTTGTGCTGACGTAGAGATTCCTCTACAGGCCAAAATTCCTATTGGGCCCATGAGAAGTATCGTGAAGGTGGGAAACGATTTATTATTGCAATAATTGTAATTAGTAGCCTAAGTACAAGTATTACGTCATAAATTTTTCTTTTAATTTAACCTACACTGATATACTGACTAATTGAAGATCTTTGATTTAATTATGATTGATTTACACATTGCTCATAGCTAAGCAATTGTTTTCATTTCATCATTCACAAATATAAACAGACTTGATAAAATTACAGCTGCGCAGTAAGTGCATGGCTAAACATATTTAGAATGCGAAATCGGAATGAATTTATTTTTGGATAAATGTCGGCTATCACAGAAAGTTAAGGGTGCGAAGATATAAAATATAGGCCTACGGAATATATAAAAATTCAATATACACAAATGCAGCAAAATGCATGTAAGCTTACAGTAGATACGAAGTGTATGAACTTTTAATGCGCGGTATTGTCAAGCCCAGAATGAAATAGCTAATAATTGCAAGTATTTCATCTTCGAAATATTCTGTGAATCCAGTGGAAATTTGATGAAATATCAGAACTTTATTCTCTTATCCTGTAGCTCTCCGAAGATTCAAATCAAAATATTTATTTTTGCAACTTGATCTGTATATATTCAGCATTAATAGGAAACCCAAGTTTTGTATCACGTACCCAAGGTTGACCCAAAACCCAAGATCTAACCTTGTCGCCCACCGCTGACAAATATATTACTCTCACCCATGTACCTATACATCGACATGCGTTCTTTATTAGAGAGGTGTTTAGAGCTTCAAGGAATACGAGCATACGTGTTATTTTTTGTTTTGAAATCCGTAGATGCGTAGGACGAAAATCGATGCCCTATAACATGGAAAGGGACAATGAATATAATCTATAATGTTTAGTTAATTAAGTTCTATAACATTGAATGCAGATCTGTTGGACGGAAGGAATAAATTTCAGCGCTTCGAAAAATTACACGCAACTACACATTTTCCATGTCTATTTCAGATATTTCCAAATCGATTTCAGATCTTTCCAAGTGAATTTCAGACATTTCCAGATGGATTTCAGATTTCTGCAATTGAATTTCAGATATCTAAGATACACATCTTATACTGGTTTATTATACCAGATTTCAGCATTATAATTTCAAGCATGCGTGATGATGCTTGCCTATATGAGCTTATATAAATATCACGTTTCAGTAAGGCAAATAGAAAGAGTAAATTTTCCGTACGATGAATAAGGAACCTCAAAAATAAAAGGATTAGCTTTAAAAGATTTTCAATATTTCATCTCTGCCCAATCAGAAACTCTACAACGAGTTTTGGACAACGTTGATTTAGGTTAAGATACGCAATGAAAATTCCGTCCTAGATTTTCCATAGTCCCTATCTAGAACTTTTATGGTTTGATTTTGATGTGCTATTTCTACTTTAGTATTTGTTATTTTTCTCTGACCTGATCACTCCACCATGAAAATAAAACAGAGCAACATTATCAGGTTGGAAACTTTATTCATGTGAACACAAAATCTAGATCGAAGACTTAAAAGAGTAGAGAGGTCAAATGAGAAAGCATTGTCCGTGAAGCCGCAGCATGCAAATACGGCATTCATTTCTATCCTTGACAAAATGATATTTCTGCATGCATTGACAAAGTTTGATAATGATGACAATCATCGCCTAGACCTAGTAGGATTACCCTTTGCACCTAGACAAGAATGTCATGGGCATTAAAATATTGACGAAGTAATTTAAAGCAATTTTATTGCAAGAATATAAATATGTGAAAACAACTTCAAATTTTCGCTTTCGCAAGCATTTGCTTTATTTGTTAAAAGGATTATTCAACACACAAATTCAAATGGATAATTGCAAATCCTGGTTTTTATAACTTTTGGAGCTTTTATCTGTCTCTTATTGTCAAAGTAATGAGGAATCATAATCAATGATATTGTAGGAGAACTATTCCGTTGACAGTATTTCATTTGGAATGAAAAGTCTTCTGTATGGTTCAAATACGATTAACTGGCTTGCTGAGATCACTTTCCTTTGCCAACTCTTTCCTGCACACACTGTCTTCAACTCCTTTAAGTTGAAAGCAGTATTTGAAATACTTAGTTTGATGAAACAATTTGACAGAAGTAAAACTATGGGAAAGTCCGTGCGCTAATGTTTAACCCATTAATATCCAAGGTAATAAAATCTCAAAATTTCGGCATGATATTACGTGACATAGGTCGCTAAGCATCTAATAGTTCAAACATCACGGATCTAAGAGTATCTTCATCATTAAGTAGTATTATTTTGAGCACCGGCCTTTTTTTAAGGACAGTGGGCACAAGGGGGATAAAGTTAAATTGCTAAAATATTTGCGTGTAATAGCGTGCTACGGAAGCACTTTTCATTAAATGATGATGGATCTGCATCATACATGTACTACTGACTGATAAATGCATGCTAATGTCCAATCTGGACAAATCAGACTTGTGAATATATTAAAATTTGTCGATGCACTGTAAAATATTGGAAATTACAGGTAATCAATATACTGAAGATCTTCACGATTTTATACATAACTTTATGATTTTCTTATAGCAAAAGCATATGTAAACAACATAATAGGCGTACTAACTCATAACACTTGCTTTATTGTTGCTTCAAGAACTGTGAACGGTTCAATGGTGTGTGATTCGAAAAATTTTGATATATTTCGTTAGGCTTGCTCTTAGTCAAAGCTTGTCCTGTTCATGCTGGATGTCGACCTTGACGATTGGAAGTCAGGTGTGCATAGCTACTGTCATTCCAACCGTAAATGACAATCTGCACTTATTTGTTTGTTATCATTTATCTGCTTTTTTTATTCTTTACTTCCCTTCTTTATCGCGATAGAATATTCGATTGAAGCTTTTTGCACTTCATTCATGTGTGGACCTTTTTGAGTTGGAATGCACCATGCCTTGATATCCAAATAGGACTTGCTATCCATGGATGTGTTTTGTGCTTGGCACTATGTCGATTATACTTTAGTATAATCGAAAAGCATCTTGTTAGTTAAATTACCGGAATATACACGTTTATATTTCAAGTATGTAAAGGATGAATTTACTGATAAATTGGTAACTCAAGTGCCCACCGTCCTAAAAAATGACGATTTGAAATCATTCCAAAGTATTTTTAATGCACATTGCATATATTCCAACTCATTGCATTTATCAGTAATTTATGTTGGTGCAAAATATCATTTTAACGATGTTCTATGAAGCTAAAATCGCAAGTGATCATAAACGCTTTTTTCTTTTGAAGCCAATTCTAAGCAATAATTCTAAGCATAATTCTATGAAGCTATTTCTCAGCTTTGAAAATCGAAGGTGTTCGAGGTACATGATGTGAGCAGACTGATGAAAATATTGAATTTGGGTATAAATCATTCAACTGAATTAAAATGAAGTATTGGAAAAAGTAATGACCTGTCAAATGACCGGTGTCAGGAACCGTCCTTAAAAGAGGACTATTAGGTTAAATGGCTCTGATAATGAGGGATCTGACCGTTCAGGGTTCTGATCGATGTAGGATGCGATCAAAGTGCGACCGGTGTTAATGCGTGCTGAAGAGTTGTTGAATCATTGAGAATAAGGTAACATTATTTGTCATGCTGAATGTGAAGAGCATAATGACATGAGTTGTCTTAATTGTAAATTTTAAATTGATATCATGATGTGAAAACAGATTATTTAGATCAAAAGTAGAAAGATGTCATTATGAAAAGTAGTTAGAGGTAGGAATATGCTCTATCGAAACCTTATTTTTCTCACAGTTTTACTTCAACAATAATTACGGTGAGAATTACTCGCTGTTGAATGCTTCAAGATTGAATTTCTTCCTGTTCTACAACTTAATCCTTCAAATGATATTTGGAGGTTCGATTCACATCGTCTCTCCACTCCCTGAAATCCTATACGTTGTCATTATTGCCGAAATGTTAATGCCATAATGTGAGGTCTGTCATCTCTGCAGTAATACAACCAATTCAATTCAATTAGGATGGTATATGATGCAATTTCGTTTCAAATTTAAGATTTTTAAATGTTCACCTTCAATGTTAAAGGATTCATTTGCCCCTTAGTTCACATGATGAATAATATGAAGGAATATTTGACTTATTCCATACTAAGTTCGTGACGTTTCTGTTGGTTGTGCAATCTGATCATGAAAACTTTGTTATGGGTTTGTTCTGTAAAATTTGCTAATTCAGTGGAACAAGAGAGATAAGTCTTCTACTTCAACATGGAAAATGTAAAGTTTGCTATATAGTTGAGCGGGTCACAAAAATGTGTTCCATAATAGCATTAGTAGAAAACGTCCAATATATTTAATAATCGCGCTAT
This sequence comes from Prostheceraeus crozeri, assembly GCA_907163375.1. NCBI lineage: Eukaryota > Metazoa > Platyhelminthes > Polycladida > Euryleptidae > Prostheceraeus > Prostheceraeus crozeri. Next base: position 32,211 of record CAJQUW010007077.1, on the reverse strand, counting down.
ATTCTGACTTAATCCATGTTATGCAATAGGTGCCGGTACTAGTATAGTAATCTAGTATATATAACTATAGCATTTTTATTATTGTAATAACAGAATATGTGGTATGATCTTTGTATTGATGAAATAATGTTAAACTTCTCCTTGAACTGCAGGGTTATCCATTTTTACCGACTTACCGCGAAAATACGGATAGAAGAATATCTTACAGTACTATCAATGCTGTGGTAAATCCATTAACCACGACCGACCCTCGATTTTTGAAGGGATTTGAAAAATCGGTTTTTGGAAGAATTTTTCAATTTTCTGATAATTTTGATCGATTGCGATGTTTTGGATGAAATCTGGCTCTGATCGATTTAAATATCAACTTAAAATAATCAGCTCCGTTATAAGATGTAGCGCGCATAGAGAAAACTCTGACGTGACTGAAGTCTACAACCAAGATAGCCCACTTTCATGTTTCCATACATCTTAAAATTATCACACATTTTCTACTTCGTTATTGATATCTCAATTTGATGTCCTATTCATAGAGTACAATATGTATTAAGAATGTGGATGGCATAGCAGTTCTCATTTGATATCTGTTCTTTTCGGGGTAATGACTAGCAGTGGACAGGAAATTTAGTGACATCGATTTTCCTGTCAAATTCTAGACGGATCAAAATGAAGATAATGAAAAATTCACAACAACGATATCACAACGTAGCTTTAAGGACTTATTTGAAAGATCAAAGGCAGGAACGCTTTCCTTACAAGGAAATTGAAGAATGAATGCAAAAAGAAGGGCATCACTTGAAATTGTATCCTATTTTCAAATATGTCCATTGTGAAATTAATATCATGATGAATATATCCTCAAAATGCACTGTCTAAAATACACAGAAATTTTGTAACAAATAGCACCATAGATATCTAAATCGTTTGAAAGAATGATTCACGCAATTCATGAAATCTTTCTGAAATTCATTCTGAATCTGATTTCTGAAATTTTCTAAAGCTATTTTGGGAGGACAAGTTGGTTGATTAAGTCTATTAAATCGAACTTTTAGATAAAATGAAGACTTCTCATCTTTGATACTGGGTGTATCAGACTTCCGGCGATTTTCTATTTGGTCATCGTGACTTCTGATTGAATTGTTTTATGTACACACATATCATAAATTGCACCTCTAAATGAAGCTTTACATTTGATAATAAACCATCTTGTCATATTTTCCATTGAATATGATTTTTTTTGAAATTTTGCATCAGAAATTGCTTGCTTGGAGTAAAAATATCTATCCTTTTTGGAGACATTTATGGTTTTTGAATATCATGTTGGACTTCGTTACCGTGTTTAGCCTCAGATCGCAGCTAAATGGAAAGTGCGACAATCGTCTTTTGAATTTATCGGTTTTTAAGCATGCCTTTGCAACAAATTATTTTTAACCCTAAATGAGATCCTAGTAATTGATTTAAGGGGCCTTTATAGACTTATTAATCTAGGCGTCTAAAGTTTTCATGCAAAACAAAGGCAGATTGAGTACAGAGAAGCGATTGCGAATACTAAGAATATTGCGAAAATTGAGTTGTTGATGGCAAACATAGGCCTAAGTAGTGCTATGTTAAAGTAGGACATGGCAAACTTGCGAATAGCACGTTGTCATTATCACGAGGGCTTTATTTCGCCGTACTCAGTGGGGGAGGGGGAGCGCGATTCCGAATCGTGCGATTCTGAATATTTTGAGATTTTCTCAGATTTAGTGATTTGAAACTTACAGTTAGTTTGGCTGACATATTGTCTTCATTTTCTAGACGATTAGCTCATTATAAATTCGATAATTTCCATTGAGGATATCAGACACTAAGCCCACTTGGACATCACAACTATTCATTTCCTATTATTTGATGCGATTCTCTGTTTGTAATTTAGCTAGATGTTGAATTTAATTTTAAGCAGCATTTATTAATATTGAATTACTGGGTTTAAGCCAAACCGCTAAAAGAAATAGTTGCAAATTCATGGTATATTGCAAATTTTCACTGTTAGGACATCCTCATCAAGCAAATACAACGATAAAAATTCTTTTAGCAGTTTGGCTTTAACTCTTGTTTAACGATTGAGAGTGCAGTATGTATTAAAAAATCAGAACACTGAGAATGTCGTAAACAAGGAGTCTTGAGAATTAATCTGCTGCATTTACTACGAATACTCTCCGATTGTATATCTCACTTTATATCACATCACTGAAGAAGTCTCATCGGCGCAACATATTTGGTGCCTTCAATCCGCCTTTTATGCACTCGAGTTCGTGGCTATTAAGACGGTCACAGAGTACGCGACATGCGTCGACAAGCAATTGGTCGCCTTTTTAACTACCTAATATTTGCAATTTCCAATGATTCTTTTGGTTTATATCAACAAAGTATTAATTTCTATTTTATCAGGCATTTGCTGTTCCATCAATCCTGTAATTATATATCAATCAATTGAAACCAAAGTTTGTAAAGTTTTAGCAAATTCTGGACTATTGTTACCGGGTTAAGTTCATAGCGTGCATAATAATTGTAAACCAGGCATTAATTCTTATCAATAACTTTGCATGCTTTCAATGCGGAGATTTATAATCAAAGGGACCTCCTTATGCTTGACAGCACTAATCGTGTGCAAAGCAATTATGTTTAATGATATTGCATAGAATGATGTATTTCTGCGATGTGTGGGAATTTCCAAAGGATTCCCATAGAGATTTGCTGTGGAATGGAATCGAAAAAGTCGCATCACACGACAACTCTGTCTTATCCCAGCTATGATTGATCTTAAGTTCGAGCACCTGCACATGAGTGTCACACGAAGGTGCCACACCTCCATTCACTGAATTATTTCAAACTTTGAGCGAGAAAATAGGAAAATATCCTAATTATGTCATCATTAAGCAAATGTCGCTGAGAAGTCACTTAGCAAAAAAATCGCGAGATTCCTAATCATTCAAGAATCGCGCGGTTGATTCCATCGCACAATTAATCGAGCGGAATCGATTAACTGCGCCCTCTACTGTCACGCATTATAGCAGCTTTCGAGATTGACATTGAAGCAGCTTTCGACATTGAAGAAAAAAGCATCAGTGTAGGCCATATAGCACTATGGTGTAGGCAAGTCGATCCATTGCTGTTACACAATCATTGGGGAGGGGGGGTTCCAGAGATGATTACGATACCTTTTATGGTTGATGGTGAGTTGAAAAGTTAAAAAAAATTGAATGCGCAATTACGAACGGCCTTGCAATGTTTTCAGTAAAATAGTCGAAATTTAGTCATGACCATTAATCAATGAGTGTAGATGTTGTTTTCAAGCGTGCTGATTCGGAATTTTACGGGCGGAAGAATGCACGGGCATGTGTCGCTGATTGTTGGTGATTTTTCCATTTTTCATAATTCGTCAATGTGTCGCGGAAATCCGTTGGCTTATATCCTTGTCAATAACGATGATTTCTTATTGTTAGCAATAAGCATTTTTATCGACCTTCCGGGAATGCATAGAATGACACTTTGCGCTAGCATTCTGCAAGCGTGAGGCAGTCGGCGCCAAAAATATATTCGATTTTATAAAGTGATTTGTTGCGCACCTGTACAAATACAGTTTCAAGGATCGAGCTGTGAGGTGCGAGCCGGTGTTCAGTATGTTAACACTTTCTGACAGCCAAACGTTTTATTTCTCTTTGATTCGGTGATGAAGAAAATCTGTTGAATACTTAATTCCACAATTTCGTGTGAGAAGGAAATTTGTAAGTCGCTTTTTTCCAATAAATGCGATGACCGATTTAATAAAGCTATATGAATGCAAACATATGAAGGCGGAAGTCGGACGTCGATTGAAAAATGTGGCGAGTCTCGGCCCCTTACAGATGAAAAGTTCACCGAAGTCCGAAGAATTGCATCTGTCATCGCGTCTTATTTGAATTGTGTACCATTGCTGTGCATTATGCGTAAATGAAAACATCAGCGAGCTTCAGTAATGGTTTTTGACAGAAAGGATCCAAGTCAAAATAAATGTTCAATATTTCGGCATTAAGCCTTAATCGTAAAAAAAGGACACGAAGTAAACAAAATCAAAGTGCAAAAACTGGCATACATGTAAAATGATAATTGTGATTTTGTGGTGTTTTATGTATTTCCCATCACTTTCTTTATCTGTGATAGTTTTAGCATTTGAATTTTGTATTTTAGCTTGTCGTTTTCATAGTTATGATGAAGGCTTATGCCGAAATACAGAACATTTATTTTGACTTAGACTACTTTCTGTCAATAAACTGTTTTTGGTTTTCGTCGATCTGTTAATTTGCATCATCAAATCTCTATTTTCCGTGGTGCTTTGGCTTTGAGAAAAAATTGACAGGCCTTATTAATGATGAAGCTGCTATTTGATCGGTTCCATAGGGACCCCCATGGTGTAGGTAAATATAATAATAGGTATATATTTATATAATATATATTAATATATTTATATTATAATAATTATTTTTAATTAAAATTGATTTTGATTTTTAAATATAATATAATAATATATATTATATAATAGTATATTATAATACGTACACTACGTAACAATAATAGGTATTTAATATGTAATTTGATATAATCCTTATCACAGAAGCAGCCGTGTCATGTCCTCCACATGTTTTCTCAATGCTTCAAATCATGCGCCAAAATTGGGTAAATAGGTAATAACAGTCAATTATGCATATCGTTAAATTTAATAAACCTTAATATAGAGTAAGTAATAAATCTGCAGATAATGCAGCTTGTCTTTTAAAAAAATAATAGTTTTAGCACATTGGTACTTAGCTGTTAGTGTTGTAGTGGTTCATCTTTAAATGAAGGGGCCCCAGATTGTCATAAGCCTGAGAACTGCATTCAGATGATTTTTTGCGGTTTTTGAGTTCCAGTAGAGACATCTTCTTTTGCCTATGCTTTTTAAATGCATTTATTTACCCATCTGAGTGATGAAAAAGAAAATCAACTTTAATAGGCAATCACAGCAACAGACAATACCAAACATTCCAATCCGCACGTAAATAATCAATTTCCTTACGAAGAATCCTCTTGCTTATCCGTTATGAATATTTTTCATCAAATAGTCATGTTCCTGTAGGTTGTAGCCATGTTCTAGTAGAGCTATTTTCGAATGGACTCGTCGCGCTTACCCTCATCGATGTTTGAGCTTCTTATTACATGGTGGCATTATCAGAAAAGATGCTGTCCCGTTTAGCTAGCTTAAAACCCGAAGAGCTGGAGATTTTCGAGCAACTGCTGTTAGGATGTGACAACCGCATAGAATCGATTATCGTATAATGTCCTCTGCAAATATCTTTTAATAAGCACTTCGACTTACCTACTAAGACCACTGTCGTCTCAAAATTGACATTTTCCCAGGGGAGGAGGAGGGGGTTTTTTGAAGCCCATTTCCTGTGCATTTGTTTGATATCGCTACAAAACCGAAGTATCTACAACTCTACTTTTGCATGACTTTTAGTGTTTTAGTTTCTGATGACTAACGCCATTTTTATCAAATATATCCCATAGAAACATAATAAATATGCTCCCTATTTTAGAAGTACTTTTTGGAAATCGAGATTTTTTTATCAATTTATAACAAAATTAAGCATCTTAATCATTAAAATTACCTATAGGCCATTGATGGACAAAGCACAAATTAAGTTATGATTGAGATGCTAATTCATGGTAGTATGAATGATGTTAGCAACAATGAAATTAAATAAACGATGGATCAAATTGCCATGCAAAAGATGTGCGGCTGGTAGGATGTTTATATGACAGCAATATCATATAAACACTACTCACAATATATGGATAAGTAATACGCCTACTGTCAGTTATATGGTGCAAATAGTGGAGCACAAGTATAAAGTAGACAGATCATCGTGTCTAGCAATATTTACATCAATCGTTTATGTAGATGTGCAGTTGCTATATTTTTCCTCTCAATATATAATTGAGATAGCAGTAGACATTTGCTTTAATCTACATTTTCAAAAATCTCTTCTGGCTGTGTTGAGCACGGTTTACTTATCTCGATGCTCAACATGCTGCAAACAGTGTCTTAAGATGTTTTCATGCGATGATAATCAAAACATGTCGTCTATCAAAACCATCTATATCATCCATTTCCAGCAGATGCTCGAAAAATTAATGTTATGCAGATAAGTGGAATTCAAATTGTTAACTGCCATTCATAGTAACACGCTGACCGAGTTGAAACGACCATACGCCATCAATATCAGACGGCCCGGATTTTCAATGATCAAAATCGGCCCGGTAAAATAGTAGTTAAGTCGGTGATGCATGAATGATGAAATATGTCAATGCACACAATTTCAAGAATAAAATGATTAAAATTGATGAAAAAGTCAGATTAATGCGAATAGAATGAGGACAAAGAAGACTAAGAGAATCCATTTTTATACAAAATCTATGTTCAGCATTGAACTCAAGAATTGAAAATGAGGATCTTCGGTATTTTCTATTTTTTTGATATTTCTATGACTGAACACATTGTCTTTTGAATTTTATATCTCTATAGCTTCCAACTTTTCCCTTCCTTTTTTATCCCTGACGGAGGCTGTGAAGCCGAAGTATCGGAATTATAATAACAATAAATTGCAGCTTCTGACTTTTTTCATCAATTTCAATCATTTTGGTTATAATGCTGCTATAACCAATAACCTATAATTTTGATAATTCATTCAAGAATAAAGATGCTCATGTAGGGCTTTGAAAACACGAGTTCGGTGTCAAGAATTCAGAAACTATGTATTACATCGGCTTGAACTTCTAGGTGCTCTTGTGTTGGATGAGAAGTGCATGGACAGTGTCTGAAACGGGGACATGTTTTTCTTTCTTATTTTATCCTATGAAACATGTGTATATAACAAAACTAATTATCATTCAGATCACCACATGACCAAGATGACATGATGACGATGACATTTTAGGTAAAGCGATACATATTGTGTTAAACAACATGGAGTTAGGCGAAACGAGATTTCTTCTTCAGTTTCTTAAAGTAATTTTTAATAACTCTCTACCAGTATGCATAAAATGCCTTTTTGAAGAATGTAGTCTGGTTAACTACTATTCCTCACTAGGTTAAGGACGTCTTAAAAGAGTTTTGTGACCTAATATTTGACAGTTCCAAGAGCTTCATCTGCATTTCATAATGGATATCATAGAACATTCTTCTCGAGGTTATCGCTGCTGGTCCAAAGCCGAATTCCTCAGTGCTATTTATTTCATCCTAGATAACACTTTTGCTACCTTCAGAGTGCTTATCTTTAAGCAAATTCGGGGTTTTCCTATGGGTGGGAATTCCAGTTCATGCTTGGCTGATCTCTTCTTGGCGTACGAGTATATGGGGTTCAGATGCGTGACGGGTCTTCTTGCTGGCATCACTTCTCTCAAACACCACCTGGCCTTCACATCAGGGAGATCTACCATGAAGTTGATGAGTTCAGCTTTCCAGTGTTGCTATATGCTTTTCCCGAAAGCAATATTTCCATTAACACTGGCTTGAATATCTTTGCTGCCCAACTCATTAGGTTCTCTAGAATTTGTTCGGATACTTCCGCTTTCATATCGAGAGCTGAAGGCATTTTCAATGTCTTAAAGGAAAGAGGTTACAACGTTAATCCCCTTGTAAATTCTTGCATAAAATCCTCCTCGAGAAACAGGTTTCTAGTTTGTATGTTTGGTTGTTTTTCACCTCGTCAAATCGTAGGAATGTTTGGTTAAACACTATTACCCTTATGTTCATATGTATCCTAATTTAATTTGCAATTAAGTTTTAGCTATGTCTCCGCAGGTCTGGAGAAGTATCATGAGGTCTGGTTAATTCGATATGGTTGGCCTGGCCCAGCTATATGGTACAGGTTGTAGGTTAGGGGCCGAAACCTTGCTTTATGCAGCCACATGGTTCCACCCTGATGACTCCGTGCATAACTATCTATAATTTTGGTTTCTTCTGTTTCTTGTTTTTTTTAATTTGCAAGTTTTGGTTAGCTTCTCTTCATATTTCATGCTCTCATCTTTAGTTTATAGATCTAAATAAAAACCTGATTATTAGTTTTGATCTATTCCCCGTCCCCTAAAAAGTTGGGTCGACTAGCCTTTTGTAAATATTACACATCCTACTCTGTACTAAGTTATGGATCTCTATGTTTTAAATATTAATTTATATTTATTCGCACTGGAATTTAGGTGATCCAATTTTTTACACGATTTTCCACTAGGGTAGTTGCTTTAACTTTGTTTTCTTCCGCTTACTGGATTCTTCGAATTTTTTTAGACGTGCCGTCATTAAATTTAGTCGTGTATAAACACTTGATGCATGCATGGACAGCTAGAATGCAGCTGTCCATGATACATGATTTCAATCAAATGTCTATATATGAGTTTTGAAGTTCAGAGAACATCTCTTGGCATAGCATAATCAAAAAAGGTTGGATGTATGAATCAGGTAGATATGAATGGAACATAGATGATTTTTTGTGCAAAAAATCCAACATATTGCGGTTAAATGACTTTCATAGATATCCATATTCATCGCTGAATCCAGTAATTTCTAGACCTGCTCATTTCCCATAGAAATTAACAACACCATAGAAAGTCCTAGAATGGAAATTGCATGAAAATTATGGCACATGCCGGGGGAACTTAGTTGGGGCAAAATGCAACTTGTGCGATCTAGCTTCCATGTTTTTTGATTGACATTTACATTTATCAGGCCAATTCTTGATCTGGATTGTTGGCCCTTGTCCAAAGACCATGTACTCAAAAGCAATAGTGAATTTACGAAATACTGTGGCGACAGGATGACAAAGAAGGAAATCCTTTTAAACGTTCTGTACGTTCATCATTTTGAAATATCGCTCCGATAATATATCAATAGTATAAGCAGACTCTTATGCAACTTATAATGTCGATTTACAGAACATGCATTACTCCAGCTTGAAATCAGAGGCCAAGAAATCTTAGAGTATTCATTTTACTTGAAAGGGTTCCCCTGCTCACTAAATTTGAATAAATTTCAAAATCTCTTCATGCATTCGAATATCAGCTTCCAAAATATCACATGTGTCATTCAATGATTAATTGAAAAGTTTCAGTGATATTTCATTTATTTGAGAAATGATTGTTGGTAAAGAAACTTTCAATGTGTTTATTCCAGAAAAGCGCCAGGTTTCTTAGCCGCTTGAAGAAGAAATTATCCAATTACTAGACTTTCTATCTGTGAATTCTTCAGATGTTCTTACAAACAGCACACCGACCACTTTCAATTATGACTTTGTGAACCAATTTTTAATTCGCATTCCAATATTGAAAAATTGGAAAATAGTTGTCAGTGACTGCTACAAATAGACACACTATATTAATCCATGGAATAGTAGGCTATTTCACATGAAACAATGCCGCCATCTCACTTGCAATTCTCTTCATGAAAATCCTGTAATTAGGTGTCAACAACTTCCACAACCAACTTGGCAAATAGTTTCACTATGATACAACGTTTTAGATCGAATCTGATCTACAAACCATAGATTTTTCCATGTGCCATCGTTGTACATAGGCAAGATATCAAACTTCCATTCTATGCAGTGTACTATTATCCACTTCTATGTCATTTCCCTCCTTTTCTATCTGAAGATAGTCAGTGGATTTTAACAGAAATTAGGTAATTGTAATAAATAACGGAGAATAAAATCAACATCTTTCAATATTGGCTCTTTCTAACTCAATTCAAAAAAATGACAAATAGTCAAGACATTTTATTCGAAATTCAGTGTTTGATCGAAAACATAAATGACTGATTATCTGGAATGAGTTCTACCAAATGACATTTATGTGTTCTATCTGTAGTTTGATATCTGTATCTCTGCTTTAATGTCTGCTTCTGCAAGCAAAGTGATAGAAAGATAATATACATGAGGTGCACTTCATTCAAGGCAGGCACATGTGTTTTGATTGCTTCCACAGCGTGAAGAGCATCTATTTGTGATATTGCTGTGATAAGTTGACTTTTGAAACATCTTAGTATCGAACTCGATGTTGTATATCGATCGTGTTCATCCGAAATTCATGTTTACATGTGCATCACAATTTCTGGTGGTGAACTAGGCTTACTGAACTATATTTGAGCGTTAAAGGTCTAGTTTAGCTCAATATTTTCCATTCACGTAAATGCGAATTCAAGTAATCATTTGTATCACTGATAATTGTGCAATTTTCGTTGATTTTATTGATTAACATATATATGTGGTAGAATAATGTAAGAGAACTTTTATTCATGAATCTCAAAATTGATCTTTCAGATTTATTTGCCTACGTCAATAAAATTTCACGTCCTTCATATTGAAGATAATGGAGAAGAGAGCGTTAATTAAATTGCTTCAAACTCTTCTTTGCATTTCAAATTAGTTAAGTTCACCAAGTTTTATATAAAGCTACTGATCTGACTTTGGGATCCGTTTAGACTTACATTGGAGCTTGTTCAGTATGCTTTCGCAATGAAGATGGAAAGCGAATCGACTTCAGAGGTTTAAGACTTGGATATACGAGTAGTAATGTGTTGTTATTATCATTTGTTGTTAGGTGCAGACAGCTAGTGCTAGTCATCAAAAATTCGAAAAAAGTTTTCCACCTGAACTTTAATTCGATTATACTTTTGATCACATTTAGAGTTATAGATTATGGATTTGAAATTTTTTTCCAGTTTAAGCTCTCATTGGAGTTCTTGAAATTGAATCTTGACATTTCTCTGTTGGTTCATTCATGTTTTCGTTTAACAGCAATCATAGAGTGCACAGACGGCAACATTTGTCTTGAGTGATTTTCTTACTCTGGGAGGATGCGATTACTCAAACTTGAGATTGTTGGAGAATTGAATTTGATCAGCTGGCATAAATAGTTTTCGGTCATGTTTAATGGTTTGAAAATATTATGTGATAAACGAAATATCTGCTTGGATGAACTTAAGTGCGAGCATGCTAACTCCTTGTTCTGCTTTTTCCAATTAATGTCGATGTTCCTGCTAGTTGTAGATCCGAAAGCATCGATAAGGCATTTAATTAATCAATTTGTTGTCATTTCAAATAGCTTATGAATGAATATTCAACCGATGTTTCGTAATCAGTGGACTCAAACAACATCTTAAATTTTTATTTGACTAACGATGAGTCCTTCCTTCTGAATCGAAATGATATATTTTGTTTCGATTCGGCTGTACACATTTCCATTTGAATTTTTGCTTGTCTAATGTCTCTAACATGTTGCAGACTTAGCACACTTGATTGACAAGAACGTTGAAAATATCAAGAAACTGCCTGTGGCATATTGTCCTTCGTATAATTCAAGGAGAAAGCTTGGGTACCTTTCTTGTCTTGTTAGTCAGATTTCTTTCTTTCGATTTTTGCCACTAGCGTTTGTCGATCTTTCTTCTTGATAACCTCAAGTCTGTTTCAGTGTTATCCTAAAGCATATTGCTTCAACTCATGGGCCAATGAAAGCTATCTTCCTGAGGTGTTATCATGAAAATTGAATTCGAAGTTCTTTTGGTGAAAATTTGGTGATGTATATGTTATGTTAGTTTCTCAAAATTTTGTAATAATTTCAAATGTAGCAGGTTCATTATCGCGTTGCAAATATTCGCTGAATAATCATCCCAAATTGCTGAACCGAATCATTTTCTGATATATTAAGGCTGGAAACACGCAACCATTCCTTAATAGTCAGAAGCCGTGTTTCGTCCAACGAGGACTCATCAGAACAGCTACAGTTGCCAATGAATTTGATGCTTAAGTTGTTCAAATGAATGATGTTTTTATTCATTTCCCATTCAAATATTCAACAATCAAGCAATTTTTATAGCAAATATTCAACGCTTTCATTACTGCTTGCAGTCATGAGTGAACTTCATGCCTTCTAATGTCTTCATTCATTTCAGCTTGATTCCCAAGACGTTCCCTGTTATCGCTACAGCGCGTCTGTTTTTTTGTGACGCTTATATTTGTTTCCACAATCATTTATACTATTTTTTACCTAGCACTACCGAATGGCACGCTGATGTGGACTAAAAGTGTTTGTTTTAATTTGAAATAAATTTGTCAGTGATGGTGACCAGTCTCTGTGGCACAGTGGTCAAGTGCTTGTCCCAGCGATTTCGAAGTATAGAGGTCGATCTCCGAAGTATGATACAAAGCTTAAAAAAGAATTTTGAATCTAATGAGCAATGTAAAGCAATTCTTGCTATAAATTTGTGCTGCAAACTCAATAAGTAGACATAATTCGAGAAAATGTCAATTGATTGGATGTCAACATTTTCACAAGGACGATGTAGAAGATGTATTTTAATGGAGGATCTCGCAAACATCGCTGCGTACGGCCTTGGCTTCAATCCTTCGTACGCATGGAACACATACAACAAATGGTTCTTTACGACACTGCATTGACTTTTCTGTTTTCGTCGATTTCATAGCATTGCAATTTTGTGATATTATGTAATAGTTAATGCACGACAGCGTCGAGACCGCTAAGCGGTCAAGACGCGTAAGGCCTCAGCCACACTGCGAGCTTTTCCAAGTGTTTCCGAGCAAAGCGTTTTGCAGCAAATATAAAGTTATCATTACAGCAGTTGTAGACTGCCACACTGCGAGCAAAGCAAACGAGAGCGATTAATAGCTTACGGACATACGTTTGCTCGAGACGCTCGGGACGCTCGTGTTTGCTTTGCTTTCAGTGTGGCTGAGGCCTAAGGCGTGCATTAACTAACTTAGTGCTACAGTCCACCGTGCATTATGACGCCACGCTACACTCTTCGCACTTAAGTTGAATCTATAGCGATGGACATTGGAAACAATTGATGAGTACTTGTCCACGGTATTGAAGATTCGAAGGAATCATGTAATTTTTCATAACCACTGATCAACCTACTGTAAAACTTTTCTGGACAATAGCAGTCGATAAATGCTATTGATGATAATTAGATTTCTATGCATAGAAATAACAAGGTGCTGGCTAGCCGATTGCAGAAATCTCAAAGTGAATGCTATATAATTGCTGTTTATCAAAAAATGTATTTAATGTATTTTTTTGTAAATGTATTTGCTCTATTTATATGTCCTGAAATAAACGTTTTGCATACAGCGAATACATAATATACAACCACAGTGCAATGAGAGATTTTAACATCCATGGAACGATAAATCATTTGATAAATGTAGACAATAGTAATGCGTCACATGAACGTCGTTCAAAAATATTTCAGATATGCACTGCTTCTCTTATTTCATTAATGCACGGCATACGAAATTTTTGGCCGTGTAATGGTCATGTAGCATTAAAGCTGGATATTGATGTGAATCGTTATCAAAGTCGAATCTGTTGAGCGACTTCATTATATCTAGATGCACATTTATGAAACAAGCGGATTCGTGGAGTTATTCTCATCCGCTAAGCTAAAATTCTTATTTTTGTCGATTTGGTGAGAGCATAATGCCCTCCCAGAAAGGCATGATAAAAGATATTGCCCTGCGATATTTTTCGCAATTTGTTCCCACTGATTTAGAAGAGAAAGCGATGCTAAATGAAATTCATCCCAAACTTTTGATTTGAGCTCAAAATATAAAATTTCGAATAACTTTAAACAAATATGAATATCACCACAGTGAACGTAAATAAATGTCACAATTGTTTGTCTCTCTCAGATTCTGTTAACAGCGACCAATTTTACAGCTTATTGGAAATTTTCTTTACTAGAAATTAGCTGAATTTGTCTGTCTCAATTTATCGAAATTGCTGCTGCGAACTATGCTGTTTAATTAGTATTTGTTTTTCCAAGTCATAGTTTTCTGCTCCAACCACAAGCGCTTAGTACATGTAGTATATTTCTAATCAAAGTAGAAATGTGTTCCAGGTGACTACTTCACATTGTTTGATTTGGCAGCTAAGATTTTCCGGTGCAGAGGCCTTGTATGTAGAGTATTCGCTCTTCGTTCGTGAGGTCTGGGTTCTTTTAAGAAATAGAGACTTTATGCACTCTGCATTCTTGCTGAACATTCAGCACAGAAGAGTGCCAGTGAGATTACTGAAGCTCGTCCCCATGAAGAAACGAGTTTGCTTAATTTGGTTTTATGTCTCAACAAGTTTAATACATAAATAGTTTTTCATTTTTAGATTTGATGAAATCTCATTTTTAATCTCACCTACAAGAGCATACATTTGATGACAGTGTCGGAAGTATCTAGTGACTGCAGGGCCTAAGTGGTGCTGAAGTAGAAATCTGTTCTAAAAGGTACAAGAAATGGGCAGAGCAATTGTAAACAAAGACAAAATCGTCGGTCGTTCCGTGATAAACACTGACATCAAATGGTTCCATCAGAGAATGAATGTAATGCTTTGCAACATAGGAGTTGTAATCTGCAATCCGGTAATCATCGTCATACTCAAACCCCAACTTGTTGTCGATCATTTCGTGAAGAAACATACATTTTTCGGAATTTTCGGTCGCGCCGGTTTTTACCAATCAGTGGGAACAGCCAGTTTTAACCGGCAAAAAGCCAACCTATCGGGACTCCAATCGAACTGCAAACTTTAGGGGAATTATTGAAGCAATTTAAATGGTTGCTTCAAAAGCTTTCACATCAACTTGCTAGTGTGCAGATGGAAAGGGGTGGAGTGTCTGCAGGTACCAGTGCTGGAAACCGGACTTGCTGGCTCTGCGTGAGAATCGTTGGCATATGTGCATGAATTTATATTTTGTTTTCACGATTCCGTTTGCTGGAGCCATTATAATGTTAAAAATAGATGTCTAGAGTATCAAAACTCGATTTGTGGGATTATTATTTTCTGCGAGAGAATAAGTTTTATAGGATACGTTTTGATTTAGCATCTTGCAATTTAACAGCTCATGCAAGTGCAAATGTACTCCAAGCCTAAGGCCAGCCTAGTTTTATGCCTTGATACAGTTTTGTATCTGGAAAATTTTTAATTTTTTGTCCATGATCTGATACCGAACATTCTCACCATGATGACGTCATTGACAGTTTTTCTGTTAAAAACATGTCAGATTTAATCAGGATTCTAATGGAACAATGAATTTATCCTAGCAATAAGCTATAATTAGCTAAAATTCCAGCTATGGCAGGTACTGAGTAATCCCACAAACACATTTCATCATCTGATACAGCAGAATATTTACTTATCTACACTCTAAAATCACACTGTGCCATCGCCTCTTTGTAATTTACATGTTGTTATGTAAAGGCACTATCACCGCTTGCTTAAATGAACAAAGTAAAAACCTTATTAGTGAGGAGAGAAAGTTACTCGAGATTTCGACCGTCCTTCAGACGGTCATAATCATCTACAGTTAGCATATCGTTTGCATATCATTCGGAATTTGTTTCAAATTGCTCGTTTTTTGTAACTTTAAAATGCATGAGCTTTTAATACAACTAATATCGCATGTAGTAATTTGTATACTCTCTTTTTCCCTACTTGATGCAAAAAGCAATCCCTTGAAGGACCGCTGATGGTACCTCATAAAACTGAGTAACTACTACATGCATCGACAAAAAAATGGTACAGGCATGAATTTTTCAATAATTTATGTTTCATTTCAGATTGATGAGAAGCTCTAGTTCTGCAGCATCAGTTCCTCGCCACAATTCCCGACCTAGCTCTAAGTGAGTAATGTATCATGATAAGACAACTTTAATTGAACTTCGATGTGCATGAGTAGCATTGCTTGTTAATGGGAGAATTAGGAGTGTAGGAATTTAAGGGTTAAGCATGAAAAAGAGTTTCGAATCCTCTGAGGGACAGAAGTTTTCATGCATTATCTTGTCAAGATACCAAACTCACGGAGTGATCATGCGATCGCTCCTTCAACTCTGTGTCCTCTTGTGGTATGATCTATGTGGAAACCAAGCTTAAAAGGTTTCATAATCAACTACATAACATGTCCTGACTGATTGTGAATGAACAAAATTTGTGTGCTGTAGAGATTGTATTACATTGCACGCGTGACTACAGATTCAATTTCGATTAATCGTTTTCTTGTAGTGTGTGTGTGTGCAAAATCACACAGCTTCAGATTTTCTTAAAATTGTCTCTACTTGATATTATCGAGGCTGACAGAAGATTGACTATATTTCTGTCCGAATGTATCAGTCGAAGTCAACGGATTATATTACCTCACATGAAAGCTACTCGGAGACTGAATACCTCCATCAACTCATGTGCTCCTGAGTTTAATGAATCATTGAACTCATGCAACATAGTCATGCAAGCAATCACGCTACTCTCAAACTTCATGGTATCAGCAGTGATTTCCTTGGAACGCCTTCTCAGTTGCATTTCTTATGATAATTGACTTTACCTGTCATTTCACAGATGCATGGTTTCTAAATGTCCACTTTCTCGATTTGTAGGTGCGAAAATTGTTTTTTGTTTTCAGTAAACATTGATTCATTCATACATTTACATTAACTTGCATTCTGAAGTTATGGAATATTGACTCATTTTAATTCTGTCTTTCTTCAAGCGGTTTCTATTTTGTCAAAAGAAAATTATTTGAATCATATGGAGCTCTCAATGAGAGAGATTTTTCTTCCATCTCTTGTATTGTTCATGGTTAAGAAGACTATCATGCTAGAAAAAGTCTTGGAAATAATCGATTGCTCGCCATGAACTCCCTAGAGCCCGAAGACGTTGACCGTTGGTCCAAACATGTATTACTTTTTCTGTCTGCGAGACGTGCCGATTGACTTATCGCCTCATAGATCATGTCGAATAAAGCCTCAGGGAAAATATGTGAAAGGAATGGAGTAAACGATTCACTCGGGAGAAAGGATTTTGGAGATTTCTTGTCGGACCTTAGTAGGTTTTGAGGAAGTTATTATCTCAAAATCGTTGGACAGCCTAGAAAAGGAAAAGATTGAACATCAAGTTTTTCATTTGACATCGATAGCGCGATATGAAATGCAATCGTCAGATATGGACTTAAGGGAGAGCATTTTGATCTCCGAAATGACAAGCAATGAAATGGAGCACGTCTGTCGAATACGTTGCATAATCTAATGCAGTAGAGGAGCATCGGAGGAATAAAAATCGTCGGATGATCAAACTTTAGCACCTTCTTTCAACCGAATTTCCGTAAATTGAAATTTTTTGTTGGGTCTCTTAATTCGCTCAAAAGAGTGCCAAAACATAAAGGAGGTCGGTGTATCAGAAGTTCAGTTTTCCCATTTTTTTACATCATACTTGTGCTGAAGTTCCAATTTTTCCTAAATTTAGCACATTAAATTTTTAAATTATATAATCAAGTCAATTTCACATATTCACAGAAACATGCTGGATTTGAGAAATGTGTTGTAACTTGAATTATGAATGAATTCATATAGAGAGAACGGTAGCAATAAGTGTGCACATTGCCATGGCGTACGTAATGTTAGATGGGAGATATATCCAGATAATTTAGGATGATGACTCATCAATTTTAAATAAGATAATTTTTCAAGATTGTAGCTGGATGTATTGCTTTGAAACGAAGCTGATAATGGAGGCACATAATGATAAAATGATGAATGAATGATTGATGTACATCTGATTGTGTAGAATTAGTGAGACTGGTTCATGAGTTATGGAATCCATCACAAAATATGTTTTGACGACGCTTTTCGGCTGATCATTCGATTATTCTCAGACAGCCTTCAACCATGCATGATGCTGCTAAGGGGGATCGGCGTGTTCAACAACTTCTATATTATTACCTGCACATGTAGAATGCAGAGACACATGAAAAATAATGAGCGACTGATGCGTCGTTTCCTTTCTAGTTTCCCGAATCCATTTTGGACTCTGACCTATTGATTCATGGCATTGTGGACCCATGTAGGCCAAACGCAGACATGATGCCAACTGTTTTCATAAAACATTCTGCAGTTCTATATCCTTGTAAATATCCTCCCTACTTACTATTTTGCATTTCAACAGAGCTGAAATAAAAAATTCAAACACTTGCAATATGTATTTCGCTCCTCTACGTTTTCCCTTTGTTTTCAGTTACGATGAAGAATCTCACTTACCAACAAGCAGAAATTCTGGAAATAAGGCAAGCCACTTAGATTCAAGTAAGTCAACGCATTCCTTGAAACTCTGAAAGTTAAATCAATCAATAGAAACACAGCTGTCATGAATGAATATTTTCATCTTAATTCGGCGTATTTCTGCTGACTTAATTGCATATTTTGTATGTTGCTTTTTATTGCAACAAGATGATCTCGAAATATTTCCATCGCTTATGCAGTTTAATCTCTTATAACTTTACACTTTAATTTCTGTGCGTGACCATGATCTTTAAAAGTGTACTCCGATCAATTTTTTGATTTGGTCCGTATCGATACTAGACCATCAGTTAAGTTGATTTAGCGCCGTGGACTCGGTGCGCAGTTCTCTCGCTACGCGTCGAACAATTCTCGGTGATGACGTCAACCGTGATACAGTGGTAATAATGGAAGGCAGAACCATACATAGCGGTGGCTGCGGCATTGAGGTCTCAGCGGTCTCAGTAAAGTCGAGCTTGCTCTGAACATTTTTTCGATAGCGACAAGACATAAACCAGGAAATACGATTTTTTCAAAAGGGTTATGTAAAGCAAAACAACCACAGTATTTCTTAAAAGATGGAGCTTTTCCGATGTTGAACCAGGAACGAAAAGGGCTGGCTGTAAAACTTCCACTCAAGAAAAATCGCACAATAGAAAAATTGGATGCCACGAATAATGAACATGCATAGTTTTGTGCATGCAATCGTAGGTAGCATGAAAACTGATAGTTGGGTTCCTTCATTTGCTAAAAATAATTGTGATTCGAACAGCTTTAAATACGTCAAAGAGTGCTGTTCTAACGATGCCGATGCGGAAGCTTGTATAAATACTCTACAAAGAAGACTGCGCGATAATTTCTTCAAATACTATCTTCGTGAAAATATTTCTCCTGGCAGTTCTACCAATTTTGCTCGCAATGATAATGACTAGGGCTGTGCGTGGTGCACCAGTGCACCGGAATGTGCGAATTTCGATCAGATTGGTATTTCGCTGTATATACCCGGTAGTTTAGTGTCACGATGCTTCCATCGGCTCTCCTAACCGCCCTTTTTTATTTACGTTTTTATGAGGATCGTCGCAGTATTATTAATTTGGAAAATAAGAGTGCAATTTCTGAACACATTATCAATAATCACTCTGATTCTCTCTTATCTACTGATGATTTTAGTATTGATTTCCTTGACTCTCAGACTGACACGGTCCGTATTCGGATTTCTGAAGCTAACTTACTGACAAACCTGCTGTGAACCGCAAACACGAACTGATGAATGGTAATTATATCTGATTTGTATACATGTTAGGCCTATATAAGCATTGGCTGTCAATGTGCCTGATTCAACAAAGTTCCTTGAGTATGTGTCTGCAACACGTAGTGTCTGGCAGTTTTAGATTTTTGACTATTATTTTTTCTTACATTTCGCCAATAAATGTCTGGGAGAGATAATTCAGTCTTTTTCTGATTATAGCCTATAGAAACCTTCGGTGTGCGGCAATAAATCTAATCATTTCGCAGGCACCGTGATATCGATAAATTTATCTAAGGGCTACATAAGAGGCTTTATAAATGTACATCATATTTACATGGTTGATGGGAGATCGCTTTCTAGCATCTGATCAAAATTTAGCTTTACGAGCAAGATAAAATGAACTCTCATTGTGCGATGTGTATCATCGAATTATACCCTCTACATGTCAACATCTACGCATGAGAAGGCTTATAAATTGTGACAAATTTCTCTTTTATTCGTACTGTCCACGTTTTGATTCATAAATGACTGTTTTCATTTGGCCTTCACTGTACTTCCTCATGAAATCGTGATGCGTATCACCGCTGACGTCATCACGTGTATTAGACACGCGGATATCTCGTAAGGCAAATCGTTGCACAGGGCCGGATACGGATAGAAGTCACAGCTTATGCCAGAGACTTACCTTTAAGACAGTAAAATTATTAACGAATTTTGTCCGGAGTACACCTTTAACAAGTCAATCTCTACACAAGCACTTGTTGTAAAGGAATGCTACTCACCTGCGTGAAACGCTGATGATGTTTTTCTGTGATTGCCGAATGCAATCCACCCTCTTCTACTGATTAAAGCCTGTGGTTGGAGACTGTGCTTGCATGTCTGTCGCTGGTTCGAACCTCCCCACAACTGATGAAGACTTGCAAAGCGATGCATCCTTCGTGGTGACTACATTTGTCGAGATTTAATCGAATTTTCTCACAAAGTGCTCGCTATTTCCCCCTGTTTCCATGTAGGAATTTAAATATCTTAAGGCTATTCATCTGTGCCGCTCCATTATTCTTACCGGAAATCAGATTTTGCTATCACTAATCAATAAACCTCAAGACTCGTGCTCCTGCCTATCCTCATTGCGCTACTGTTGTCATCTTCCATTCCTATCTGCTAATTAGAACGCTACAGAAGATCTACATATCACTGATCAGTCATTCTGTTCAGTGATGCTGAAATTCACAAAAATGTATCTGTCAATCAACGTGGATGTTCATTTGAATTAATTATATAAATGAATAAATCAACTTTATTGAATCACAACTTTGCAATCAAAGATTCGGTGAACGCTACAAGGCCACGATGACATAATATCACAGAAATCAGGAGATGAGAGAAATGGGTACTGTTATTGACAAATGTCGGAATTGAAGGGATTCCTTCGGAAAAGTTGGTCACTCTATTCATCACTTAGGAATCTTGTGTGTTATACGTTATAACGTATTATTTCATTTGATGATAACTACCGGTTTGAGACCAAATCTCGTGAACTGCACAAGAAGTCGTGAGGCAGAGAATTCCAACATTCCTACTAAGTTTACCGTCCCGAATCATCTGAGAGAGGGACATCTGGAAATTTAAGAATTCATAACTTTCATTCGATTATTATTTGAATGGGAAGTGAATGTAAGCGAACTTGAGAAATTGGAAGGATTTGTCGACGGCATTGTTCTTGATGTACCTCACAAAATGTGTCAATTCCTAAGTGCTTTCAACAAAAGCCTTGTGTTTTCGACACTATTGCATGCGAGTTTGTGGGACACAGTTCACTTTTGCTGTGTGATTGATGATTGCGGTGCAAGACATGAAATCAAGATAGAATTCATCACAAAAGCGTCGAATAGAAGGTTCAACCTGCAGTTCAAAGCGTCACGTATACAATTAGTTATCCGACATGGAAAATGGCAAAAACCTATATTTTGTATACTCAAGAGTACTTTCATCTCTGCGCATCATATTTTTGAAAATTGAATTAATAAGAACTAAAAAGCATTTACGCCATCTTTTGTTCATGGCGATGATCATACAAATTTGCGCTTTCTTAAACTGTTCGAAAGTAGAATGGAAAAAAACAAAAACGTTGATAATTAAGTTTTCCATTCAGGATGAATTAATTTCAAGGTTTGTAAGCTGCTTCTGATAACGCACTTATATTACAATTAATTCTCTCTTTGTCTCGCCAGTTGGATCAACTCGATTTTGGTCCGATTTCATGATCACAACAGCATGTGGACTGTGAACAACACAGACGATATTTCGGGTCATTAACCTAACTACAGCAAACTTGAATGATTCTCAAAAAACTCCCATTTGTAGCTTTCGTAAAAGTGCCAGTTCATCTGGGTATACGATAGAAAGATGTCTACAGACCTGAAATAATTAATATTCCTTGCCATGCAGACGCTGTGATTCGTCGTACAAGAACGATTCAGTGTGGCTCAGAATGGCCCCAACTAGCTTATGGCATCTAGAATGGTTGACCAGATTGAAGGACTACCCAACTAGCTCCACTATGTACAGCTGAAGATTGTAGGTTGCTTGTTCGCCAAGGTATAAAATATAAAGATGTCCACGATTTGTGTTCTTTCTACAAAGACTCGTCAGTACGGCTTGGAATGGCAGAAACTAACCTACTTACAGAGACATACCACTTTACTTGCATGTTCACCCTTCTCGTTCTTAATATTTTGAGAACCCTTAAGAGCCTCATCTCAAGTTCAAATTGACGCACTCAGACGCCACAGTTAGTCTTCGGGAAAGGTATTCAGTCAGATTTATTTGCAGTCTTCCTAGGGATAGGTACTATATCGATTAATGCTATAGAAAAGAAATAATGACAAGCCTGTAAAATAAAAGAAAAATTTCATAGAGTTGTTCAATGAAATTATGTAAATTCGCACTAATGAAATCAATTTGTATATAGAACATCACATTTCAGACTGTAGCAGTTGTCAGACTATCTATCAATCCTGTTATATTAATCAAGTGCATACAACCTAGTGTTATATTCATCGCTTTGTCGTGAGATGTCATTTTAAATTCATTTTATCTCATTTCTGAGTAATGCGCTCGTCATTTGTTCGGTTACGATAGGAATAACAGAATCTGTCAATTTTCAATTCATGAAGATTTGTGTTTCCTAAACTCAGGATTAAATTATATGAAATGTTGAGCGAGGTCAGTCTCGCGTAGCACTCGAATGACTATTTTTTCTTGAGGATGCGAATCTAGTTTTTATCATCAACTTCAACCCATATTGGCAAATCAAAGTCAATGGTAAGTCACATGTCAAATCAGCAACTGCTATCTAATGCCAATCCGATTCAACTCTAAATTTGTCGTTTCGAAGGGCCCTAATGTACATATACACATTGGTGTGAATTGGTGTCATATAATTATTGTGGTCTGAACGTACACCAGGGGTACGTCTTATAGCCATGCATATACATGTTATTTATATAGTCCCATAAAGGAGACAAAAAGACAATCGATTATGCCATCCATTGATTGCAATATCGTATTTCTTGACCATCTCATTCTTTTTTTCAAAAAAGAACAACGATTACTAGGGTGGGTCAAAAAGAAGGTGAAGTTAATCAGTCATTTTTCACCCTCTCTCATGCGTGTGCCATTTGGTAAGAAAACATCGTGGGTCAAATTTCTCTGCAATCGGATGATGTTTAGGGATCGCGCAAAGTGGCAGGAAAAGGGTAATTGGTCATTTTGAGCTGAAAATAGCCTATGACGTAATCATGTGATCTCAAGTGACCTTTTTTGACTCCATAAGCTGGTCGATCATGTTCCTCCTTTTGTATTTGCGCACAGAGTATCACATGGCCCTAAATCGCTCAGTTTTGATGTAAAATGGCATTTCATGTTCGAAAATATCCCCATTCCGTTCAGTCATACGTGTCAACGTTGAGTCCACGTATGATCAACGGAAGAATAGTCAGTGGATCACAAACTGCGAATTTGCAGCGAAAACTAAGTATTTTGTGGCATATAATATATAACTAGCAAACAGGGAAGTGGGCATGACCTATCGACTCATGTGATGAAGTATGTCATCTGAGGTCACCTGATGACGTCATTTGCTGCCCAACCTTTAGCAAAAGAATTGCAAATTAGCTTTTGTTCGACCACAACTGACTCAACAAAACTGGATATTCTCAAAAATAATTAGTTATCCAACAGGCTTGTGGTTAAGCACATTTTCATGGTACTTTGTACTTATACTTGATTTATTTCCTTTACATGTACTTGTACTTAGTCAAGTACTTTTATAAATGTACTTGGAATTTCAAGTACTCGAATTCAAGAACTCAAGTACTTTTTGGCACTTTAAGAGTTTTTGAGTAGGCCTATATGACAAATACACCAATGCATTTGCCTAAGAGCGTTGACTCCCTGTCCTTTTGGGATTCTGAAAGTTGCAAATATACCACTCTGGCTAGTTTAGCATTGAAGTATCTTACCTCAACCGCCTCGTCTGCACCTGAGGAAAGAATATTCAGCATCACTGGAAAAGATTTTAGACCAGATCGCTGTCGAATGAAAGACCAAAATTTCGAAAGACTAATGTTTATCAAGTCAAATGACTTCTACTCCTAAAATGTTATAAGCTTCATTGTATCACGTTGTCAACAACAATAGTCTTACTTGCTCCATGGAATAGGAATAGATGTATCTTCATTCTTCAATCAAGTGTTGTTTTCAGTTGTCTGTCATGTACTACTTAATTTTTGTCACTATAGTATACACATGTATTACTCACAATTTTTGTTCTTAACTTAACTAGTACGAACGCACAAACAGGAATAACAATACAATTTGAGAATGCTGTGCGATTTAACTCGGTAATGATTATTCAGCACTTTTACTTGTGCTTGATTTTTCAGTACTTGTAATTGTACATGAATAACAATTGGATCAAGGACATGTAGTTGGACCTGTATTCATTATGTTTTCAATGTACTTGTACTGGTACTCAAGTGCAATCGAAGTACTTGACCCCAAGCCTGTTATCCAACTAATTTGTGACACGAACAATTTGCCACGGAACTAGACGGCTATTGGTTAGAGGCGATGGACGAATGGGACCTGACAGACGAAGTTGCAGGTGTCTTTCGTATTCGTTGCCATTCCTGTTAAGGTGGATCATGACCAATGATTTGGTACTAGTTTCAACCTGTACCTGTAGCTGATGTAGCCTAGCTGAAAGCTTTATGCATCTGACAGCGGACTTTGCGGTGTCCGTCAGAGGCCCCCACCACTAAAATTGTCTGTCATTGCTGATCTCGGATTCCTGGTATCATAATGAGCAATCTGGCATTGGTTATCCCTCTCAGCTGATATAGCGTGTTTTTTTGGGTCTCTTTTTCTTCCCCCGTGACCACACCCACCAACGCCGAGCCGGCAGACGTCCAGTTCCTAGAGTGGGGAAGAATTCTGAACATCACTAATTATTATTATCTGAATTAAAATTGGTGCCCTTTTCAGCTAGGCTGGACCCTCCGGGCTCCCGCTCTATACTGCTTCGAACACAAGACGCATTAATGGCACGTGTGCTCACCAGTGCATTCGAGCTTGTGAGTGACTGAGCGAGCGAGATTTCGAGTCGTTCACTGGCGAACGGGTGAACTGAACTAACGGGTTTTTTTAGTGACTGCCGTTGAACGGAAGTGAGGTTTCTCAAATTTCTACAATTGGTAGCGGGAAGTGTGTTCTCATATTGTCATTTCACTAATAATGCGAAATTTGACATGAATTTGACGATTCAATTTCAAGTGTTCTACGTTATGCTAAAGTTGATACGAGGGATTGGACAAGTTTGACTTAGGATTTTTTATGAAGATCTGCGAATGCAAATGATGATCGTCAAAATTTGGGGTGAGTGAATAAGTTTGAGTCTTAAGCAGAAAAATTCACCAAATCGTTCTTCCTGTTGATCGAAATCCGACGCTGTACAGCGAAATATCCTCAGAGTGCCTTCAGATATGCACCACCATTTCAACAAGCCGTCGAAAAAGACCAGAGGAGTTTGTAAATGATAACTATTGGCAATTGAAAATAAAAATGGAATTTCAGTGCATGTTCCAGTTTCCGGGACATCGCTCGTATAATAACAATCAGCGACTTTCGCTGTGGTCTCTCCACTTCAGGTATTAAGTTCCCTAAAAAGGTTTAATAGATATGCGAAAACCCATCGTGAAACGCGATTGAAATTCAAGTCAATATAAACATCCATATACTTGAAACTAATTTTGAAGCATTTTAATGACAGAAAAATGACAGGAATTTCGACACATAATATAGTATCGCCTCAAAACTTTTTTCCGATGTATATTTTGCCTAATTAAGTATGATATTGAAAACTAGCAGTTTTTTATCATTATTATTCCTGAAACAGGATAACATGATGAAGCATGTGCTACTAACAAGCGTCTCAATTAGTCTGTTTATCGTAAGTGACTGAAATAGGCCCCAGAAACGTTGATACAACTTTGCCACCGTTCCGGAAGAATTTGAAACGCTTTCGAAAAGAAAGCATTTGGTTTAGCGGCAAACCACTGATTCAAATCGCTCACAATTTCTTCTTGACGACTGTATTCTTCGTTTCTTATTGAATCCTTCATCGGATGGAACAGGTAAAAATCAGAAGGACTTATGTTGGGGGAATAAGGTGTATGGGGAAGAATGTGGAATCCAAGTTGACGGAGCTTGTTCATTGAAGATTGAGCAGTATGGGGCCTCGCATTATCTTGCAAAAAGAAAAAATCACTGCACGAACGACGCCTTTTGCTAAACAGAACAGCAGACAATTTATCCAGTTGTGTACAATATATTTCGGAATTCGAAGGTTGTCCTTCAGGTAAAATTTCCATTGAAAGCAAACCTTTAGCATCCCAAAACACGCAAGCCAAAAACTTCTGTTTTGTCATTGATGTTTTCGAACAGACGCTGTGGGCTGGTCATCAGGGCCGAACCATGAGCGGTTACGGTAAGACCTATCGTTTCGCCAGTACACTCAACATTCATCAACTGTTATGATACGATTGAGAAAGTTATTTTCATTAAATACAGTATATCCAAAAGTTGGCAGCATACTCTCTCGCGATTCGCCCTATTTTCATCACTCAACCTGTGTGGCAGCTATCGATTGCATAAGTATCGCTTATCCATTTTCAACAAATGTTGTCTTACTGTTTCTTTACCAACACCAATATCTTCTGCCAACGTTGCCGTAGTTGCATATGTATTACAACCGAGGCATTCGGTATCGTCGATATCGAGTGATGGACGCCCCGTTCTTTCGGTTTCTCCTGTATAAAAATCTCCGCTGTTGAATTTATTGATCGATTGTTGACACGTTCTTACGGTTATGGAATTTTCTCCAAGCACATCATTTATGCGCTTTTCAATAGAAGGTGCGTTACAACCTTCTTTGTACAAGAAATAAATCAGCTTCATTTTGTCTTCGCGTGAAAATTCCATAGAGAATAATGCCGATGCTGAAACAAATGTGAATGACTTTGTATTTAAAATGATCCTTAATAATTAAAACTGGTCCATTAAAACATAATTATTTTTCATGAATTAATAGGGTAAAGAACTGAAAACCATTTATAAGCATTTAAGAAATTTAAAAATGAAATAAAATATATATAGTATCGCCCGAAAGAAACTTTAAATAGGCAAAATATACATCGGAAAAAACTTTCGGGGCGATACTATATATGCTTAGATTCAACGGCATCTTCAATCAAACAAGTTTATAGAGTGAATGACTAGAGGCATCAATTTCTGTATATTACTTCATCACAGCTCCTTATTTTTTAAAAGAAGAATTAGACATTTATGTTGTGTAAGCTTTTTGTTGTATTAATATTATCACGCCTGCTCAAGTTGACAAAAATATATGCAAATAATTTAGCTGTTGGTGCAATTTTAAAAAA
Source organism: Prostheceraeus crozeri (assembly GCA_907163375.1). Lineage (NCBI taxonomy): Eukaryota > Metazoa > Platyhelminthes > Polycladida > Euryleptidae > Prostheceraeus > Prostheceraeus crozeri. The sequence continues at coordinate 4,801 of CAJQUW010007077.1, read as the reverse complement.
AACTTGATGAAGTGAAAACTCAATAATTTTTTTATGGCCACTTGTTCTCTAAGTGGTTTTACAACAAGAATGCAATGCGGATATGTTTCAGACAATGAGAATTCTTTCTCTAGGTGAAAGAATCCACTGCAGTTAAGCATGACGTATTTAACTTCGCTCATTCCATATTTCATTGCCTGTAACATATCCGCGTTACATTCTTGTTGTAAAGCCACTCAGAGAACAAGCGTGGCCATGGAAAAATTATTGAGTTTTCATGCCTCAAAAAATATCTGCCACATTAGTTGCTTGTTAAAGTATTTTCAAATTTGGAGTCATTGAATAAGGTTTATACTTATTAAGCTAATGACGCATGTTTTCATGAGTTCACAAAGTCGTTAACTTTCAATCATAATTTTCTTTTCTTTGGAAAGAGCCAAATTTTAGTGATGGATTGATTTTTATTTTCTAATGTTCGATTAATTTCAGCTATTATCTATAGCTATCTTCAGGAAATTATTTATTTCCTCCTTTCAAAAGTGACTAAAGTCAAAAGCCTTGAAAAGTTGTGAAAATTCGACAGCAATTGTCATTCACAATTCATTTATTGATCAATTTAGAGGTGAGAATTCTTAGATTTAGTCTTCAAATTGGCGAGAATAGTTAGCAACTCAATCACTTCCGCGGTCAATTTAACATTAATTTAACAGATTGCCTTCTGACAAAGCAATTTAGTCCTACAGGTAATGGTGACGATGTAAGAGCTATTGACATTGAATGTAACTTCAAATGCAAGTTACACGTAAATATGTCTGAGATAGTCTACTTTGACTATTTTGTAGCAGCTTAACATTTCTACAACTGTAAATATGGATAGTCAAACAATAAACAAAGAAAATTGCTTTGAAAATGACAGGATGATGAAGGAAGGAATAATAAGCAAAACTGATCGATAGTATGAAGTATAGGATTTTTAATGAGATACTAAATAGGGTCGCAAAATCGCAATTACATTGTCAGCCGAAAATTCGACAACCACATTACCATAAATATATCGTCTTGATAAGTGAGCGAAATAGAGCTGAGCGAACTGCCATTTTTGAATGAACTGAACGGTTAAGCGCAAAATTAAAATGGACGAGGAGCTGAGCGAACTGTAAAAATGACCTTACTCGAATGCACTGGTGCTCACATTGAGGAGAGACTCGGGAAGAAACTGATATGTTTGCATGTTGCTGTTACATGATGAACTTAATCGTTGAAGCTGTTTTCCTGATACTTGAAGCTGGACCGACCAAAGGACTTGAGATGCTCCTCTTCAAGTGTTTCCGGCACTGTGGAGAATACGACTCTCTATTTGCGTCTTCACATGTCGACATACATCCATTTTGCATCAGAAATGAGATCCTACCCGAAAATAGATCCGAAAGTGCGGTATGGCGTTTGATGTCGGATTCTCTTTTTAATCACAAACCCAAAATGCAATGATCTGGCAAGGGCGACGCATCGTATCCTAAAGTGTGGGGGACTAGCTAAAATTGACATGTTATGTAACGTATCATGATGCGAGTATATATGCCACTGCGGATTGAAGAACAGAACTGCATTGACTAATCTATTTTACTGTCGCAAGATACTCGTACAATATAGGATGCAGACTACCATAGCTTATCATTTTACCACTAGATTTAACCATTATGCAAAAAAAGAATTATACCTTTTCAAACTTTGTATGATGATTATGCAATATGATTACAGTTATAGTGACATAATGAAGAACCTTCGAAATGAGGTCACTCATATCGTCGATTTTCTTCGAGAATCTCTAATTTGGTCTTTTTTCTTTTCTCTTTGGTCTCTAATTTCAAAAATTAGACTTCATATTTCAGAATCTGTGTGATTTCATCCAATATCTCCAGCTAATCCAATAAAAGAAAATTGGTTTTTAATTAAGCATTTCAACTCACTTCGGAGATTGTAGCTGTATGTTATTTTCCTTGATTTGAGACTCGGAGGAGCAAAATTTATGCATGAAACTATGGATGATTATAAATTGATCAACTCGACCAAAGTGACGTAGAAATACAAAAGCACTCACACATTGAAGGGATCGAACGTGCGATGTCGAAGATGTGGAACTAAATTAACTGATTCGATCTAGTAAAGCCATAAACCAGGCGATGCAGCCTCCATGGCGAATTTGGATATGATTATGATCCTTGTAGTCAAAAGTCCAGAAAATTAGCCAAACATTCTACATTTCGTTTCTGAAGCAATCGTCTTAAAAAGAGAGCACTGAAACACATGTTTGTACAATGGATTATTACTTAAAAACTTTGCAGGCCTATCTGCCAGATTCATTATATATGAGCTAATCATCTTCTGACTGAATGAATTCCGAATTTTAGTCAGTATTACGCTATGCAGTTCTTGGTCGAAATTCCGCTGCGCGCACAGATGTGGACACATTGCAAGCAGTAATTATTAGCTAATATACGCCTTAAGGAATTTGTTATCAATTAATGTCTACAATTTGCAATACGCGATCGGATGAGAGAATTGTAGGAATCGACTCTCATGTCTACCTGTGAAATACATTTGCAATAGATAGTGAAACAGTGACGGCGACGATAACTCCAAAAATGAAATGTGAATAGAAGGACGATCACTGGTATTTACGAAAAATATTCGAGAAGAGAAAAAGTTTATTACACGATTTACGAAGGCAACGGTCACATCAACTGATGATCACAGGAGAATGAAATGAAACATTTGATTTGACTGAAACGATTGCGTTAGTTGATATTAGAAGGGTAAACAGCCTCTTGAAAGAGATGGCGTTCGAAGCATTATTTGGATTTCCGATTATCGTCCGATCGCTGCAGTCCTGCAAGTTAAATCCCTTAGTCATTCCTTATTCGACATTGATTGTAATAGCAATCTTTTGGGACGTTTTGGTGTGTAGCGCCCAAACGAAGCATCGGATGAGAAAACGGAGGCCAGATTCGGAATCTACGTGAAATTTTGGGTTAGGAAGGATGTTTCCAGCGAAATCGGAGAGAAAAAATTTTCGCTGACGTCCCCCCCCCCTCTGGACAGCTTGCTTCGATTTTGGCTTCCAGTGGACGGATTTTGTCGTGCGATAGCTCGTTTGAAAGCTAAGAGTGAGACAAATTCAGTGAAAGAATCGGCTTGTTCCTATCTGTCTTCGTTTAGATGTGAGACGCCATTTAAGATTTTGGGACATTGGTGAAAAACGACAGAGTTAGAATTTGGGACGTTTTGGGCTCTAGCTTCAAAACGAAGCATCGGATTGGAAAACGGATTTCAGATTTGGAATCAGCGTGAAATTCTTTATCTGTATGGTGAGTTTCAAGTCAATCGGAGAGAAAAAATTTTCAACATTTTTCGAAAAAACGACAGAGTTAGAATTTGGGACGTTTTGGTGTGTAGCGCCCAAACGAAGCATCGGATGAGAAAACGGAGGCCAGATTCGGAATCTACGTGAAATTTTGGGTTAGGAAGGATGTTTCCAGCGAAATCGGAGAGAAAAAATTTTCACTGACGTCCCCCCCCCCTCTGGACAGCTTGCTTCGATTTTGGCTTCCAGTGGACGGATTTTGTCGTGCGATAGCTCGTTTGAAAGCTAAGAGTGAGACAAATTCAGTGAAAGAATCGGCTTGTTCCTATCTGTCTTCGTTCAAAAGTTAGAGCGGTTACAAGATTTTAGGTCGGAGCTCGCTTACCTGAAAAAATCCTAAGTGTCAGAGTGACTTTGTATGGGTAAAATTTTGAAAATTTTCCAAAGTGTGGAATTTCGACCTGGGACCGTCACCAAAACATTTTTCATCAAATTCTGAAATTTCACTGACGTCCCCCCCCCCTCTGGACAGCTTGCTTCGATTTTGGCTTCCAGTGGACGGATTTTGTCGTGCGATAGCTCGTTTGAAAGCTAAGAGTGAGACAAATTCAGTGAAAGAATCGGCTTGTTCCTATCTGTCTTCGTTTAGATGTGAGACGCCATTTAAGATTTTGGGACATTGGCGAAAAACGACAGAGTTAGAATTTGGGACGTTTTGGGCTGTAGCTTCAAAACGAAGCATCGGATGGGTAAACGGAGGCCAGATTTGGAATCAGCTTGATGTTATTGTCCAATGAGGATCATCATCCAATGAGAATCAAGCATTTCTTTATAAATAGCGAGCCTTCCACAGTGAGAATCATTCCATCGTTGAATCACACGAGTGACGGACGCACATTTTCTCTCTCTCTAGTTCCCTGTTCTATTATCCAACTAAAATGGTAAGTCGCTACTTCCCTCCCTCTCCTCCCTTGAACGTAAACTTAATACAATCTTTTTTCATTTTCAGGCATCTACTCCATCTGCTGCACTAGTAGGACAAAATGGCGGTCAAACGATACAAGGTTCGCTACGGTCAGATCATCTACAACTGAGGCCAGTGGAAGAAACATCCAAGGTACATAATCCTACACCGCTACAGCGTAAATTTAAACAAGCCTTGCGTTATGATGATCATAGCGTAGTACTCCAAACGGGAATGCTCCCTTCCACGGATGTCAAGATAATGCACAATCAGTATGGGGACTACATACTGATCCCCGTGAGTCCGTACATTCGCCACCAACTTGATATTATTGAGGAGTACGTGACATTAAATATGGACATTCCTACTCCTCTTGCTCAAGAGTGGAAGGCGAGAGATGACAAGGATACTCCCTATAGAAAGATTTGGGATGGTAATCACATTTGCCTACCGGTATCACATTGGTGTACTTACTATAAGAAGGATGGAGATCATCA
>CAJQUW010007076.1:0-80000 GCA_907163375.1 Prostheceraeus crozeri | reverse complement strand
AACTTCAGCAAATGCATTCAGCGAAAATTCAGGCTTATTCAATGTCAGCTTGAGTCGCATGCTGGTATTACAGAGTAAAAACTTCGACTGTCTAAAGAAGTCTAAATTCAGCGGACCATATAGCTGACATACTTTACGATCTTTAATCATAGCAGATCGCTTTACAAAGCTACTGTTTGTTTCAGCATCAAATTTTCCTGCTTCATCTCTGTACCATCCCATGGCTTCCATATGACTTTTTTGTGCTGCTGGATGAAACTACAGTTACATGTTTGAAATATGATTTATAGGGATAATCGCTTTGGCCACCTTCCACCTGCTGCTCTCCAATCATTAGAGAAACATCGCGAAGTAATGTAGTCAATGGTAAATTGTTCAGTCCAACTTTATGTGTATCGTCAATAGCAGTTCCATCTGCTTGCTGAATTCTAAACCTCAAATCAAGCATCGCATAACTCAAATCTATGTAGTCATCACTACCACCAGGAATAACAAATTCAATGGGGCCAGCATTCTCAGCTGTTCGAGGATGATAATCTACAATACTTGAACTAAGAATATCTGTCTGTATGGCTTGTTGATCAAACAAACAAAACCCGGAAGTTTTACACTCCATGATTAGAAGTTATGGCAGCGTTGTTGTTTAGCGCCTGATGAATGATTAGAGCCTCTGCGACGTTTGCGTGAATGCCTTTTGACTGAAGATCGCACCTTACCAGCTCCGCGATGTTTCCTTCTTCCTTTATTCATTCGTTTAGGCGATTTCTTTCCTTGAGTAACACCAGCAAAGGTCTGCTTCATTGTTTTTAAACCGCGTTCCTTCCCACGATTCAACAAACTGCTCTTAAAACTTCTACCTCTGGAAAGATCACTAGCAAAATCACCAGCAAAGCCAACGGCAATACTTAAAACATTTCGTTTTAAAGATCTTCCGACATTGGATATGAGAGGTGCTACAACAGATTTCAGTGCACCAAGTACGCTACCTCCACGTTGGCGGCGAACACCGATGTAAATTTGTCCTCCACCACTTACATAGGAGGGTCGTGAATAAAATGAGGCAGTTGGATTCATAGCTCAAACCCTAAACATTTTAGTTACAACTTTGCATGAATCACTGTCGATCACTTAGATGAAAGATGTCGGCAACACGCATCCAAGAGTTCATACTTGAAGGATAACCAGCCCATTTAACAAGACACCATTCTTCACCTTGCCGTTTTTTACATCGGATGATTTTCTCTACCAAATATGTTTCACTTTCAGTGACTACCTCAATCTCATCGCGGTAAAAGCTACCCTCAATTTCTTCATTATTGTAATCTTTCAACTTGTAGGTGGTGGGAGAGTCTTTTTAATCAATCCTTGATACTGTAAATACCTCCTCTGTCCAATTCGGAAGGTACCCTTTAGCAAAAACACTTTTCACTTTTGAGATACGAACTTTATCACATTTTTAACATCACTTTTCACATGAGTGCGTTTACGTTGGAATGATTCGCGCACTTTATCTACATTGTCAGCATTTACATCTACTGGTCTGAGTCCAAAAAAACGATGAACAGAGTGATTGTAGGCATGGAGTGTATCTTGTAGAGCCTTTGTCCAATTTTGTGTCAAGTTGGCATTAAAATATCGCCACAAGCGATTTTTTAATGTGCGATTAAAACGTTCAACTAGTGCAGCTTTATAAGCACTCTTTACACTAAACAACTCAATGTCAAGCCTCTCAAATAATCTTCTCACATGCTGATTTTCAAACTCTTTGCCTTGATTACTCTGAATTCTTTTTGGAATGCGACCTTCTCGAAAAATTGTTTGGAATGCTTTTGCTACTCCTTTCCCTTCTTTAGTTTTTAAAGGTTGAGCCCACGCGTAACGCGAGAAAATATCAATGACGGTTAAAATAAAATTATTACCCGAGCTATGTTTTGAAATGGAAGCAACATCACACAAATCTGCTTGCCACTGTTCATCGATGTCATGAACAATATAATGGCGGGTGCGGTACTTCTTTTTCGCTTGTTTGTGGAGTGTATAGGTAGCCTGACCCTTTAACCATCGTTTCACTTGTGATGTGGAAGACCACTCGCTTTTGATAATTTCTTGATAGATGCAAATCCTGCCGGATGTTTTACATCATAATAGATTGACTTCAAACGTTCAGTCGATGACGACTGACTCTTTTTCCTCCTTCTCATCTTTTTGTTTTCTTGCCTTTCTACATTTACAACAACTGCAGCATTTAGCTTTAGCAGTTTTGCGATCGTGTTCACATTGCTTAGGGGTTTCATTGTGAGAGCTAGCGCAGCAAGTGCAAGTGACAACGACATTCACCTCTGGCGGTTCATTACATGGCAAGCAACACATCTGCTTCATATTAATAGTCTCAGAACATGTATTTCTTGGAAGGAGCTGTTTTACGTTTTCCTTTTACTAGTTTTAGTGGTGGTGTAGATCTACGTCGAGTTCTTCCTCTTGTTTGCTTAGTGAGTGTGGGAGGGGATGTAGCAGGTGACGTCTTAAACCAATTTGTTGGCATTTTCATCGTCTGAAGCATTGGAGCAGTAGCCACTGTTTAATGAAGTTCTTTCAATGTCTCATTATTCAAAGCAAATTTTGGCACATTATGCTTTTTCAATAGTTTAAGAAAGTATGTCCAACCAGGTGGAACATAGCCCTGACGGCGCTTTCTACGTGTCGCATACTGAATCAAGTCTACATAACGTGAAGCATCAATCACTTTATTTTCATCTGTAATGATTTCTCCTCTATCATTTACTTTGAGATGGGGTTCAATACTGTTGAAAAGAGATATGGCATGTGCGCTAGATGCTAAAGGTGTAGCAGTCGATACAGAGTCACGCATATTATTCTTCAAGTTTTTCAATTGCTCAACAGTTTCCGATTGTGATAATACAGCACGATGTGGATCTTTGATGTGAACATTTTGCTGATAATCTATTTCTTTCCTATACATTTGATTTGCAAGAGGTTGCTTTACTTGCTGCATGACAGTAAATTGTACATATTCATCCTGAGGAATAACAATCATGCGAGAATAAGAACTCATAGTTTGTAGATAATCATGGGAGTTTTCAAAATATCACTTCGAAATCTAAATTCTTCCGGACACTCTTGCGTAAAGTCAATGAATAAGTAACCGTGTGGTTTTTCAGTAGCTTCTTGAAAAATTTCAATTAAGGCTTTTGATCCTCTTGGTGCAACTTGTCGCGCTAAAATTTCAAATTGACTTTTATCTCGCGGATTCTTGAAAATAGCATAATAGTGTGTATTCAGGTTTCGTGTACGAGCTTCTTTTCCATCAGGAAACAAATTTTGTGTGATATAGATGATAAAGCACCTTTTTTGATGTGCTGCGCGAGTGAACATATCTGTAACATCTTTTGAATTCTTACTTTCTTTTAATAAATCATCCAATACAACAACATCATTAGACTGAAGTTTATCCACTGGAATAATTCCTTCATGTCGAATAAAGTTGCGACTTTGCAATTCCTGAAACAGCGACGGTTGATAAATACCATAACACCAAATCACTCGATTGATAGGTTCCTTAAACAACTCCCTTCTTTTATCCAATAAATTCAGCGTGAAAACAGTTTTACAGTCAGAACTTTATCACATTGAAGTCTGAAATCCATTATAATACTTTGAGATTCAACATTTGCATAATTAACGTCTAGAGCCAAAGATATTACCCAATACGTTGCCCACGATAGGAACTAGCATCGGTAGTAACGTTGGAAGGAGACCACCCTTTTGTGTTAGAGTTTCCCTCTTTCTTTGAAGGGCGACTTTAGGATTGGAGATGAAACGCAATTTCGTAGCATATCGCTTAAGTAACTTTCGTTGTTTTGGTGCTAATTTCTTCGTCCTCAACTTCCTCACATGAGAAATAATTTCACGAATGAATTTATCGTTAGCATGTCGTATAGCATTGTATCGCTGATTTGCTTTCATTCGTCGGAGAGCTTGAATGGCTGAAGAAAACTTTGAAGACTTTTGACTTTTACGTTTCGTCATTTTACGTTTCACCATTTTCCGTGTTAGTCTTTGCTAAAACCTGTCTTTACCACATTTGCATAGGTACTAACTATTGCGACATAAGTGACACTCGAAATGAGCAATATCACAGTGGTTACATTGGCAAAGTTGAATGCAATTACGTATGAAACAGCGTTGACAAAAAGCATGCTTGCATCTCTTGAAGATGCGCTTTTCATTTCCATCCTTTCGCTTACATACATCACAACACATAGTTTCACCGTTACTGATGTCTATACGAAGTCTTTTTGAAGATATGAATTTGCCAGCCTTTTCTAAATAATAGACGCATGTACAGAAGGAATATACTTCAAGAGTGAGCAGGCATAGCTCGAAAACCAGTTTTTCTTTATAGAAAGTTGAATGTGAATATCTGAAATCGCTTCAATCACTAGACTGCTGCCATGATGGTTAAATGGGTTAAGACGTTCAGCAATTTTTATCATGCGTCTTTTAAAAAATTCTTCGGGGTGATCTACCACTTCCATTGAATAAGAAGCAAAATGGAAAGAGCGACTTTCCACCTCTTCCTTTCCAAAATGACTAAACTTAATTTTCGCAACTAATCGCGCCATGACAATGCTATCAGAGAATGTATTCATTAACTCTAGAAATTGAGTGCTAGCATCATCGACCACTGCTTCGATGTCGGTCTCATCTTTATGAAAATTTATCACATAATCTTGAACAGCTCTTTTTAAACTTTGCCAATGAAAATGTAATGTTCCGCAGTCGTTTGAGAAAGACATGATCGCCCTTTATCTAACCCATCCATTGCATGAAAACAACTCTTCTCATAGTAACATTTATTGAATAACGGTAACAAGCATGCATTATAAATCAATGGTTTGAAAGAGATAAAATAGATACAGCTGATAACTATCATACAGCGAGCAATGATAACCATACAGGACTTTGGCAGTGTTGAGGTAAGGAGGAAAGAAGCATTGGCTATGAACGTAGCTACTACAACGAACAGACAAAATAGGAACACACAAATCCTTAAAACGTTTCGTGACTTCATGGTAATGTTGATTCACTCTACTATCCCAAGGCGGGAGCAAAATGTCATCAATGATTAGATTGGGAAATACTTTCCTCTCCTTACCAGGATTATTACAGAAGATGCGTGTAACATTGATAGCAGCTAATCATCGTTTAAAGTCAATAAGAAGAGCACTCTCACAAGAAAAGCCATAGTCTTGCAAATATTTCAGATTAAGTCCATGAATGTGTTTTCTCGCCCATTGATCAACATTGGGATCGCAGTTGGCATGTTGATGATAGACACTAACAATCTGATGTGTCCAATTGTTCATAGCAATAGCACTGAGCTCCTGTACAGGTTCACCCTCACAATCCATAAAAATGATGATAGAAGCCTAAAACGGAAATTTACACATCTAAGGAAGCGTTCTATAACATATTACAAAATGAAGAATTACAACGATGCTTTTCACGACAAAATACACAAATGATATGATGGCAACGAAGAAGTAAAATGTATCTAATAAGACCACGTCTACGACACTCAAAGCACATAAGCGAATTGTCATAGGGTAGAGTTAGGAAAGGACTAGTAATTCTCCTTCTTTGATTTGCGTTTGGAGGTAGCATTCTTCTCCGACTTGCGCTTCGTACCACTGCTGTTAAGGATTTTATCAATTATGTCGTCCACGTTGGGTGGTTTTGGAATATACAGGATGGATTCCATATGCATGGAGAGAGAGGCTATTTTATTATCCTTGTGTCGACCATAATATAGCCCATTCACTTTGAAAAGGATATCCCAAGTACCTTCTCCGAGCTCGTCGCATGTGATGGGTATTGATTGATCTCCCTCCTTCTTATAGTAAGTACACCAATGTGATACCGGTAGGCAAATGTGATTACCATCCCAAATCTTTCTATAGGGAGTATCCTTGTCATCTCTTGCCTTCCACTCTTGAGCAAGAGGAGTAGGAATGTCCATATTTAATGTCACGTACTCCTCAATAATATCAAGTTGGCGGCGAATGTACGGACTCACGGGGATCAGTATGTAGTCCCCATACTGATTGCGCATTATCTTGACATCCGTGGAAGGGAGCATTCCCGTTTGGAGTACTACGCTATGATCGTCATAACGCAAGACTTGTTTAAATTTACGCTGTAGCGGTGTAGGATTATGTACCTTGGTTGTTTCTTCCACTGGCCTCAGTTGTAGATGATCTGATCGTAGTGAACCTTGTAACGTTTGACCGCCATTTTGTCCTACTAGTGCAGCAGATAGAGTAGATGCCTGAAAATGATAACTATTGTATCAAGTTTACGTTCAAGGGAGGAGAGGGAGGGAAGTAGCGACTTACCATTTTAGTTGGATAATAGAATAGAGAGAGAGAGAAAAAATATGCGTCCGTCACTCGTGTGATTCAACGATGGAATGATTCTCACTGTGAAAGGCTCGCTATTTATATAGAAATGCTTGATTCTCATTGGATGATGATCCTCATTGGACAATAACATCAAGCTGATTCCAAATCTGGCCTCCGTTTACGAATCCGAGCCTTCGTTCGCCCGCTGGAGCTGTTTCTTGGGAAACTCTAACTCTGTCGTTTTTCGCCAATCTCCCAAAATCTTAAATGGCGTCTCACATCTAAACGAAGACAGATATGAACAAGCCGTTTCTTTCCGTGAATTTGTCTTACTCTTAGCTTTTAAACGAGCTATTGCACGACAAAATCCGTTCACTAGAAGCAAAGTTGGAAGGTCGGTGCCGGGGGGGGGACGTCAGCGAAAATTTTTCTCTGCGATTGCTTTCAAATTCACCATACAGATGCAGAATTTCACGCTGATTCCAAATCTGAAATCCGTTTTCACATCCGATGCTTCGTTTTGAAGCTACAGCCCAAAACGTCCAAAATTCTAACTCTGTCGTTTTTCGCCACTCTCCCAAAATCTTAAATGGCGTCTCACATCTAAACGAAGACAGATATGAACAAGCCGTTTGTTTCAGTGAATTTGTCTCACTCTTAGCTTTCAAACGAGCCATTGCACGACAAAATCCGTCCACTAGAAGCAAAGTTGGAAGGTCGGTGCCGGGGGGGGGGGACGTCAGCGAAAATTTTTCTCCGATTGCTTTCAAATTCACCATACAGATGCAGAATTTCACGCTGAATCCAAATTTGGCCTCCGTTTTCACATCCGAGCACTGCTTCCACTCGAAACATCCCATTTTCAACACAACATTCATCAGATTTCACGAAAATCATCACACACTATAGCCTCAAGACAAAACCTGGTGGTCGCCCAAGTCCACCACGACACTCTGTCGTTTATCGAAGGGAGGGGGGACGTCAGTGAACCTGGACCAACCTGGCCGGCGCACCACGACAGACCTCTGTCGTTCCAGAGGGGGGGGCGCCGGTCGGGTGTTCGCCGTTTTCTTACTACTAGCGTAAATCTTTGCATATCTCACATGTGATGCTGGGTCTCATTGAGTTCATTTAATCATATCGAAACTGTATACACAAGAGGGATTTAATTATTGCTGAGTTGCTATTCTACCTAATATACTTACTCTTTGGCTGAACCTATTGTATCATGCCCCACTAAGACTGGAGGCACATAGAGAACTGGACACAATTCAAACGCCAAGTCTCGTGACAAGCCTTCATAAGCCATAAACCATAAGTCGCAAACCGGGAGCCGTAACCCGTAAACCAGAAGCCAGAAGCCGTAAACCATGTTGTCATTTGGCAATATGTATGTTTCTCATTATAGATCATGCAAGCGGGTCGAAGAAGCAATTTTTTTATTATTGTGAAAACAGAAACATGAATGACGTGTTTTATCACAAATAAAGGACATGTACTACAAGCAATGTGATAATGAAAGTGCATAATCTTTATAAACGTCCATTCTTGAAGATCATCGCCCAAAGACTTCCAAACAGGTTGCGGCTATCGGCTTATGGCTAATGGCTTGTGCATTATCCTGTATGCCAGCTCTCATTATAATTTGTTTTGGAATGTTGTTCACAATTTGTGGCTTATATATAGCTTGTGGCTTGTAGGGAGCGCCTCCGACCTAGACCTCTTTGTGTTCACCCTCTCAAGGATCCACTTGGTCCTCAAAGTCGCTACTCTCTCATTTACCGTTTTCTATGGGACTGTGGACACTGGCACGTCAGATACACGGAGAGGAATTCGAGTGTCCGAACGAGAGAGTATGGTGGCTTTTTAAATCAAAAGTTGAGGGAAGAGGACCAGCCAATAGATTCAGCAGATTTACTTATTTCACTGGATGAATAAAGGAAAGAAGCAGAAAATCGAAGAATGAAGAAAGAGGATGACAATGGAGTATAACCAAATAACAACCTCATTGTCTAACATTGTAATATAATGTATTGGCTTGATGATAAAAAGATGAGACCATTTTCTGGAACAGCGCACAAAGTTCTATCGCTCAGCAAATGTTCAATTGTGATTAGATTGTGACTCTTTCAATACCGCCTATAATCTGCACACTTTGGAAGTATTGGAATCACTGTACATAGCTGGGTGGAAACCCATTTTATGTGTACATTGTCTTCTATCGAATGTAATTTTCTAAAAATCAAATTGGCAATAAATAAGTGGTACTTTCATGCCATTCAAAGAAGCACATTACAGTGGTGTAGTATTCCATCTGCTGACCAAAGATCAAGCGCATTTTGTATATGTAAATAATGTAATGTTGTATATGTAAATTAGGGTGATTAAAAAAATCGAAATTTTGAAATCTCTCTGGGCGAAGGGCTTACAGTGTTCCTTTATGCCCACAATGATAACACGTAAATTTTTTTGAAGAATATTTAGATTTAGAGGTCGCGCAACAGGGCCAAAGTTTTCATTTTTTCGTCATTTTTGGCATTTTTGCCACTTTTTCATGTATTCGATATCTATGTCAAAATACTGAATTGGCAATGTATACCATTTCTCTCATCAAAACATAATACAAGTTTTCCTCTGATATTGTTTTTGATAGTCTGCAGCTATTCCTGTTAAAGCTATCTTATATTGAAGTACCCCTATATTCTACTTATTACGGCCCTCAATAGTAGTCTTCAAAATATTCACTAAAAACAATTCCAATGGTAGATCAAAGTACATGTATGCATGAATGAATCGAAAATTGATCTCTATGCACAGAAGAGATGCAAGTACCAATAATCTACATCAAATCAACAGATTCAATCAAAAGCGCATTTCTTCGTTACAGCTTGGATTTTGTTGAAATCTGTAATGATTTGAAATATTGAATTAATCCACTCTTAACAATTTATTTTCTAGACAGCTGCCCGTTTCTTGCATTATCGGATTGCTCGGATTGCTTGGTATCATTCTTGTTTTTTATGAGGTAAGTGTTGGTCTGATTACTGATCAGTATATTACACGAATGGACTTTTCCGAACTTTGTAAGCCAGCTTTTAATAGAGTAGGTAAATAAAAAACGATGTTTTAATTACAACTATCCACACAGTAGGTCTAGGCATCTCTCTCTGCGTCGTAAGCCATAGAGAATGTTGCAGGCCGATGTAGGTAGGTTGTCGGAAAATAGCCTAGAAATATACCGTACTAATGATATGGTATACCGCGAATCATAAAAATCATAAACAATTCTTATAAACTACTATCATTTTCTCAGCAAAACTGTCGACGGGTCGGATTCGAACTTTTGACCTTTTGACTACCATCTCGCCACCATATTGCAAAGGTTGTTGAAAAACAAAGTATTGTGGCTGGCATGCAGGGATGTCGTGTTGGAACTTATTTTGAAAAGCATATGCACGTCTCTGTTTGGAACATCAACGGGACCTGAAAATTCGGATTTCAGAGCATTCTAGCAGACTTGGGAGAACATCGATCAGGGAAGGCGGAAGATATTGGAACTTGATGGAAGTAGTAAGCAAGTGACAAACACTCGACCGGCGCCCCCCCCCTCTGGAACGGTAGAGTGTCGTGGTCGGCCGCCGTGGTGCTTCGGGTCTGAGTCCCCCCCCCTCTGGAACGACAGAGGTTGTGGTCTGTCGTGGTGTGCCGGCCAGGTGGGTTCCCGTTCACAACATGTTCGCTGACTCCCCCCCCCCTCGAAAACGACAGAGTGTGAGACTCGGGTGAGTTGGTCCGACCTCCTGGTTGACGTGGGCGACCGTCCAGGTTGACGTGGGCGACCGTCTAGGTTGACGTGGGCGACCGTCTAGGTTGACGTGGGCTACCGTCTAGGTTGTCGTGGATGGTGAAATGGCTGCCAGATTCGGATTCAGCGTAAAATTCTGCATCGGTAGGGTGAGTTTCAAGGCAATCGACGAGAAAAAATTTTTCTTCAAAATTTTAACAGAGTTAGAATTTGGGACGTTTTGGTGTGTAGCGCCCAAACGAAGCATCGGATGAGAAAACGGAGGCCAGATTCGGATTCAGCGTGAAATTCTGCATCGGTAGGGTGAGTTTCAAGTCAATCGGAGAGAAAAAAATTTTCGCTGACGTCCCCCCCCCTGGACAGCTTGCTTCGATTTTGGCTTCCAGTGGACGGATTTTGTCGTGCGATAGCTCGTTTGAAAGCTAAGAGTGAGACAAATTCAGTGAAAGAATCGGCTTGTTCCTATCTGTCTTCGTTCAAAAGTTAGAGCGGTTACAAGATTTTAGGTCGGAGCTCGCTCACCTGAAAAAATCCTAAGTGTCAGAGTGACTTTGTATGGGTAAAATTTTGAAAATTTTCCAAAGTGTGGAATTTCGACCTGGGACCGTCACCAAAACATTTTTCATCAAATTCTGAAATTTCACTGACGTCCCCCCCCCCCTCTGGACAGCTTGCTTCGATTTTGGCTTCCAGTGGACGGATTTTGTCGTGCGATAGCTCGTTTGAAAGCTAAGAGTGAGACAAATTCAGTGAAAGAATCGGCTTGTTCCTATCTGTCTTCGTTCAAAAGTTAGAGCGGTTACAAGATTTTAGGTCGGAGCTCGGTTTCCTGAAAAAATCCTAAGTGTCAGAGTGACTTTGTATGGGTAAAATTTTGAAAATTTTCCAAAGTGTGGAATTTCGACCTGGGACCGTCACCAAAACATTTTTCATCAAATTTTGAAATTTCACTGACGTCCCCCCCCCTCTTATCGATTGCATATTCACAGGGTATATAAGAACGGGATCGGGAGAGGAATTTCACTAAGTTGAGAAACTGACTACAGGTAAGTCGTTTCTCTTGAGGTCCGATATCGGACTTCTGACTTTACATTGCTGATATCAGCTAAGGTGTCAGACTTATAGGTTAGTCAGTATAGCATGACTGACCATTTGAAGATAGTAGGCCGAAATCTTCAAACGGCTATAACTTTGCTTCTACAAGTCCTTTAGACTTGATTCAAAAAACATTCGACAGCGTTTGCTATGCTGAAGGTGACAGACTACTTATAAACGTTTTATGAGTAGTACTAAAATACTGAAAAATTTAAATTCATATTTAATGATAATAATTAAAGTTTTTGAATAAAAAGCAGTCGTTTATGAGTCTCTGTGACTTGGGTCGTTTCCTCTTGTAAATAACTCCACCGGTTTTCATGTCAAAACTGGGGCCCGGATACCAACACAGTGATATGACGCACGCTCTGTCCGATCGAGGTTGGATTTGTGGGTCGAGGCCTTGGAGCTGGGATAAGATCCCCTCTGAGTAATGCCTGTAACGGATTCAAGAGCTTAACACCCAAACGGTTGCTGACTTGCTATCAAATGTTTGGTGACTTAGTCTTTCAATGCATATCAGCAAGTAGTATCCTATAAACACTTGCTATCAAATTTTACTCTATCTTTACAGAATTATCATGACAAAATCGAGTAATGCCAAGATGTTGGTGGGCAAGTGTAGTTGTGGCAAGATTGCCAGAGGTAGCGAACTGAAGAAACATTTAAAAGAAAAAGAGGGGACGATGGGCCATGAGAGGAAAGTGATGTTGAGGTTGTGTGTGTCTTGTCGGAAATGTGTGATGGGGGATGAGAAGGAATTTATGAAGGCGCATTTGCAGTGTGAGAGTGGGAACATCGGAGAGAAGGGGTTCAAGGCATGGTTTGAGGGAGAGTTGTTGGAAAGGGAAGAGGTGAGAAAGGCGGTGGCAACGATTCAGGACGTGATTGGGGAGAAAGTGGTGAGGAATGCGAGTGATGTGATTTCGAGTGATGGGAGTTCGAATGAGGAAGTTGAGTTGAGAGCGAATATGAAGAAGAAGGATGATGTTGATTTGGATGCGGTGATGGAAGATTTGTTTGGGGACATAGCGGATTTGAAGGAAGAGTGGGAGGGGGAGGAAGTGGCTAAGCCGATGGCAGCGTCATCGCCACGGCAGCAAGAGGCGTATGATACGGAGGTATTTGTGAGAATGAAGGATCGTGTGATGGCTTTGGAAAGTAATAATAGAAAAGTTTTGAAGGAGAATGAAGAGCTGAAGGTGAAGGTTGAGGGGTATAGGGCAACGAGGGAAGAGTTGGAGAGCTTGAGAAAGAAGGAGAAGGAATGGATGGCGGAAAGGAGCGAGTTGATGAGGAAGGCAGGTTTGGTGGAGAGTTTGCAGGCGAGTGTGTCGAGGAAGGATGAAGAGATAGAGCGGATGCGAAGCGTGGTGAAGGAGACGGAGGAGGTGAAGGTTATTAATAAGAGGTTGACGGGTGAAGTGGAGCGACTGCATGAGCGTTTGAAGTGTCGAAAAAGGAGAGTGTATGAAGTCCATCTTCCCCTCTTTGAGAATAATGTATGCGACGCCCCAACCATCACGGATGACCCCAACGTGACCCAGCAGTGTTATGAGGGCGACGGAGTCCGATGTCTCCACATGAGTATGGACGTTACCGGTCAGCTTGAAGACTTCGTCGTCCGAAAAGTTCGGAAGAAAGTTCCCAGTAAGCTTCCTCAACATGATCATTTTTGTAGCTCATCTAATCTCCTATTCTTTTTCTTTCAGAGTTTTTGCAGAAGTGAGAGGAGTGTCGGTGGACGGAGAACGACCCATGGGCTCTTTTAAGGGCCAACCTTCTAATGCAGCTAAAGCGGTCCCAAGCCCGCCACATATCCTCGGATATGGAATGCAGAGGGGAAGAAAAATAATGAATGGAATGAAATGGGAGGACACTCACGCGCCACACGCAACATAACACACTTCTCTCTTCCGTAGTCTAACAAGCTCTTTACACATGGATCGCAGTCGATTGCTATCCCTGTATCAGAAGTGTAAGCTATCTTAATTTTATTTGACACTATTTCATCTATCATCATCGTCCATATGAAATGTTTTAAGATTTACAAGTTAGACTAAGCGTGCTACTATTTCCAAATGAAAATGTATACATGGTTAAATCATCCACTTAACCCCATCCGTAGTCTAACAAGCTCTTTACACATGGATCGCAGTCGATTGCTATCCCTGTATCAGAAGTGTAAGCTATCTTAATTTTATTTGACACTATTTCATCTATCATCATCGTCCATATGAAATGTTTTAAGATTTACAAGTTAGACTAAGCGTGCTACTATTTCCAAATGAAAATGTATACATGGTTAAATCATCCACTTAACCCCATCCGTAGTCTAACAAGCTCTTTACACATGGATCGCAGTCGATTGCTATCCCTGTATCAGAAGTGTAAGCTATCTTAATTTTATTTGACACTATTTCATCTATCATCATCGTCCATATGAAATGTTTTAAGATTTACAAGTTAGACTAAGCGTGCTACTATTTCCAAATGAAAATGTATACATGGTTAAATCATCCACTTAACCCCATCCGTAGTCTAACAAGCTCTTTACACATGGATCGCAGTCGATTGCTATCCCTGTATCAGAAGTGTAAGCTATCTTAATTTTATTTGACACTATTTCATCTATCATCATCGTCCATATGAAATGTTTTAAGATTTACAAGTTAGACTAAGCGTGCTACTATTTCCAAATGAAAATGTATACATGGTTAAATCATCCACTGAAGCCCCATTCAAGTACGTCAGTATGAAAGCAAAGATAATACGAAATAAAAATTTATTATGGCATGTATTTCAAAAGGTCTTCATCGTCAATATCGTCCCAGAGTCTGGCTTCACATAGATAACAAAAACAGTTCAGTTGCTTTAATCGTTCTTCCACTGCGAGCCTCACTTTATCAATATACTCCCACTCTGCCATAGTTCGTGGCTGGGAGTTAGGGGTGTACCACTCCCATAATTGGTGGAGGAATTTCGTGCTGGTGATCTCCATCACATCGTCAGTATCGTACTGGAGATACTTCCACCTCACGCCTGTTAAGTCGGGACACTCCTTCTCACATACACTCTCCTCTTCCTCGTCCGCTGGTAATGATAACTTTCGTATATTGTCCAGTCGGTACACCTTCTCCACCTTCGCCTTTCTTGGTGCATTTGGTGTAACGAGCGCCTTTGGTGTTGAGCATGGAGAAGAGAATTTTGTGTTTGATGTTGTTGGAGGGCTTGTCATGTTGACTGTGAATAATGACTTTGAAATGTTTTCTAATTCTTAAGTATACACAAGCAGCCAATCAGAATGAACATCCAATGAATGAAGAGAATGAAAGTATATAAGCAAAGTGACATCCGTATCATTTCACTCTGTCTTTGAGACGCATAAGTGAACTGTTCTCTGACGAATTCTGTATTTGAGGCGTACAAGTGAACTGCTCTTTAGTGAATTCCAAATTTGAGTGAAGTCTCTATCTTGTTGAAGTATCAAGCTTAAACATAATTTCGTTCAAATGGTAAGTTGAAAATTTCCTCTCTCATCTCCCTCAAACGTGTGGCTAATAGCATCTTCCTCAATTTCAGGCATCAACTTCATCACCAACACCCTCCCTTCTCGAGGAAAGTTTAGAGTTGTTGAGTCAAGGTAGGTTGTAACAATACACTGAGACTTGAACAGAGATGAAAGAATGATTTCTCTTTCAGGTGATACCAGTTCCATGTCAACATTGTCACGGGAATGCGACGATCGGCAATGTGCTGACTGTGGACACATCTTCACGAGGAAGCGTGATCTCATCCGACACATCAAGCGAGGTGTTTGTAGACCTAAGCCGGCATCAATCTCCGAAGGTAGGGATGATTCTGTTAACGATGTCTCCTTTTCTTGCGATTTATGCATTCAGTCTTTCGAGACACGTTTTGAACTATCTTCGCACAGACTTCAACATACACACACGAACGATACCTACACCAACGGTACCTCCTCTATCCGACTCACTGAAGTGTCCATAAATAATTTAGTGAGGAACTACCAGATGGACTCCTCAGAAACCATTGCTAACTTTGAGGAATGGTTTCATCAAAATTCATCATTGATAGAAGCGCTCTTCAACAATTTAGACAATTTTAGAATGAAGGCGCTCATCTATCTTAAAATAAAATATGTAAAAATCGACCACCATACTGGACAAATAATAGAGAGGTTGGAGTTTCACATACCCTCCTCTCCTGCAACCGAAGTTGTAGACTGTGAGTCTTGGATAAATTTTCATATCCAAGGGTTAAAATTAAATATAGATAAATTTAACGAGCGTGATAGTGGACTCGTTTTTGATGGTATTGAGACCGCCATGATTAAAATCAGTTTATTAGGAAATCATAGTGGTCGAGGCTCCTTTAAACTTCCGAAAAATTTAAGAAATAAAGCAGCAGTCATTTCTGTAGATTGCGAATCGCAATGTTTTAAGTATGCCGTCCTCTCCATTCTCCACTATAATGATGTGCAGAATAGTCGATACCGCAAGAGTAAGTATCAACAGTGGGAGAATGAATTAAACTTCGATGACTGTAATAGTGACGATATGAAAATTAAAGATATAGAAAAATTTGAAAAATTGAACAACATCAAAATAGTTCTCCATGTTTGGGAAAAGGGATTGAAGGGTGTGCGCTACAACTCGCGTTCGAGTTGTTATGAACGTACAGTAAACCTGTTATTAGTAAAACAGGATGATAGTGAGGAATGGCACTACTGCGGTATTCCCAAAATCTCTCGCTTATACCACCACTTAGAAAACTCTAGTAGAGAGTTATATTACTGCGACAGATGTATTCGCCACTTTAGGAGGAAAACTAAATTTGAAACTCATTACGAATGGTGTAAGCGAGGTAAACTGCAAATGGAGCGCATGCCCAAAGATAAGGAGTTTTCATATAGAGAGAATGGTGATGAACTAAGTCCTCTTCGTGTCATCTATGCTGACATCGAATGTTATATCGATGATAACATCCATCGACCAGCAGCCATTTCCTGCTATGAAGTATGGCATGATCACTTTAGGAGTAGGCAAAATAAAATGCGCGTCTGGCAAGGTGAGGATTGTATTTACCAATTCCTACAATTCCTCGAACAGGCTGTAAAATTTCAACAAAAACATGATGGTGAACTCTATCGCAGATCATTGCATATGACAGCAGATGATCAAGCAAAATTTGATAGTTGCAACATTTGCTCCAAATGTAGGAAAACATTTGACGATGATAAGATTAAGAAAGTGCGCGACCATGATCACATCAATGGTAAATTTAGAAACGCACTCTGTTCAAAATGCAATTTTTCACTTAGGATGAAACGGCGTACATTACCCGTCATTTTCCATAATTTCAAGGGCTACGACAGCCATATGATAATAAAAGGAGGTTTAGGTCAAATGAAAGAGTGGAAGCTTGATGTAATAGCACAAACGAGAGAGAAGTTTATGGCCATGACAGCAAAAGTGCCTGTCGATAAAACTAAAGAAAATAAGACGGTCTATTTTGATATAAAATTTTTAGATTCCTACCAATTTATGACTGCATCACTGGCCTCTCTCGTGCAAAATCTAAAGTCTCTTCCACTAACACAAAATCTTAAGAAACAATACCCAAATCTAACCGATGAAGTCATCACACGGAAAGGAGTCTTTCCATATGCATATTTTGATGCGATTAGTAAACTCGGCGAGACTTCTCTTCCGCCCATAGATAAATTTAAAAATGATTTGACCGGCGCAGAATGTAAGACCGAAGATTATGATCATGCACAAGATGCATGGATAAAATTTGACTGCCATACATTTGGTGAATATATGATTGCCTACCTTAAGTTAGATGTATTTTTGCTGGCTGATGTATTTCAGGAGTTTCGACGAGTGGCATTAGAAGAAGATAAGTTAGATCCCGTCCACTTTGTCAGTCTGCCAGCCATGTCATTTAAGTCTGCTTTTAAAATGACTGGTGAGACCATTCATCTCTTACAAGATCCAGAGATGTATAATTTATTTGAGCGAGGAATTCGCGGTGGTCTCACATTTGTAAATAAACATAGGTTAAAATCTGAAACAGTAGGCAATGACCAGACTCATCTGAAGTATTATGACCAAAATAATTTGTATGGTAGTTCATTATCCAAACCGCTACCTCACTCTGAGTTTAGCTGGTTAGATGATAGTGATATTCAACATTTCTCCAACCCTTCTAACATACTAGCAATTCCAGATGAAGGTGATTGGGGATATTATTTTGAGATAGATCTAATCTATCCAAATAATATTAAACATAAAACCGTAGATTTTCCACTCGCACCCGAATCAGGTGAAGTGAGTAAAGATATGTTTTCCGACTTTATGAAACAATTTCATAAAGATTTAGAATCATGTGGACAACCCGACTATAAGCCTTGTCGCAAACTTTTACTCACCCAGTATGATAAAGAAAACTATCTAGTCCACTTTAGCATCTTAAAATTTTATTTAGAAATGGGTATGATTTTAAAAAGAGTTCACCGCATTATTAAATTTAGACAGAAAGCCTTCCTCAAGCCATATATTGATAGCAACAGCCAGAAACGTGCACTAGCCCAAAATAACTTTGAAAAAGATTTTTATAAATATAAGAACAACAGTCTATTTGGTAAGACGATGGAGGATGTTAGAAAGCGCGTAAACTACAAACTAGTTAATGATGATCAAAAGTATCACAAATTGACCTCATCACCTCTATTCATCGATAGAGACATTATCGATGAGGACCTTATAGGTGTTAAAATGATAAAATCTGAAGTTGAGTTGTGCAAACCCATCTATATTGGTCAAGCTGTACTAGATTATTCTAAGCTTGAAATGTACCAACTCTTTTATAAAATACTAAAACCATGTCCTCTCGTAAAAGAGGTTCGTTTGTTGGGTGGTGATACAGATAGTTTCTTCTTAGGTATTACCACTCAAAAAGATTTAAATTTCAATGAAGTAGGAAAATCTTTAGAAAGATATTTTGATACATCAAATTATCCTGCTGATCATCCACTCTACTCCATCAAAAATAAGGCAAAACTTGGCTGCTTTAAGGATGAGACAGCAGGGAAGGAAATAGATGAAATGATTCTCCTCCGTCCAAAAATGTATTCTATGAAATTAAAGGATAGTGATGATAGCATTAAGCGCGCTAAAGGCATATCAAAATCCATTGTGCAAAATATGAAACATAAGAATTTCAGGAAAGCCTATAGAAATAAAAATATAACGTTTGTCAATATGACAATCTTAAAATCTAAGTCGCATGAGATCAAAACTCATACTTTTAGGAAACGGGCGCTTTCAGCATGGGAGGATAAGAGGTGCTGGTTAGAACACAACATATCTCTTCCACATGGACATCCTGACACAAACATACCACCACCCAAAAGAATTAAACTCACACTACCACATTCAGGAGACGTCTTAGCATAATCATCCTTAACTTAGTATTTTGATGTTGATTTCTGTAGATAAACATTGTTGTTTTATGTATCGCATGAGATTGTTTTTTCCTTGTGAATATGTGTCCACATCTGTACATTCCCCATGTGATGACTTTTCCACTGAAAGACATTTTTCCTATCCCTGTATATTTCCACCCTTCACGAAGTAAAAAGACTTTTTGTATATAACAATGTTTATTGAAGTGCGCTCATGTATATATTTTCAGTGGATGTTGTATAAAGTCTATTGCTTCACATTCATGTACATATTTCAATAAACATATCACAATGACTTCACTTTGTTTTCCGAAACACTAACGTTATGAGGGATTTAGTATCTTTCACATGGATGCACTCTTGTAAACCATTGGTAATTTTGATAGCAATAGAGGGTATAGTTTGTTTGACGACGGGATGATAGAAAATAGATTCAAACATCTTCTCGACTATTCCATATGAAGCGTCTTTATCATGAATGAAATCACGTAAAATGTATTCTTTTTTCTCACCAACAGAAATAGGTAGAATCAAATCACTTTGAATGTAAAGGTGCTGTTCATGTTTATCAAGTGTCATTGGTGTTTCTATACCAATCGTATGCGCAGCAGCAAACACTGTTTGTAGCATTGAAAAACCAAAGAGTTTTTTCAAATTTTTACTCAATTGACATTGAATGTCATCACCCAGTTTCAGAACAACGCGTTGATTTTCAATTGAAAACGAAATGTGGTGTGTCTTTACATCATATTTACTTTTCATCACATGCTTCAACTTCTGTTGTATATAAGGATTTACTACATGAATGAAGCTTTCAACTGTATGATATAGACGCGGCATTATATTGATAGCAACTTTAGATTCTTCATAAGACTGGTAAATTTTCTTGATGCGATCGCCATAGATGTCCACCCACCATTCATCATTAACTGAATCAGCTTTAGTGTGATATTCATGAGAAGCATACACCACACCGCTTCCAATAATAGGTGTATAATGTCTTACAAAATGACGCAAGGTTGGAGAGAAATAAACTGTAAGTTTGTCATTATATTTCTGAATAACCAACTTATTTTTGTCCGCCATAATTTTTTCTCCATACTTCTTACCCACAGTCTCATTCCATCGTTTTACTAACTCAATAAGTGATAAAGGTTGAACACCACGCTTTTTCAAAATGATGCGTTCTTCGCATTCTACAACATCTTCATCAAATATTTTAAATCTATAATGAAATTTGTTGATTCGATTTGAATAAACTTTTCTAACATTTGCAGTAGCAATTGACGTTAGATGTAGTCCATGGCCAAAACCAAGATGCGGATAGAATTCACTATCCAACCTCAGCGTAAGACCTTTAGTAAAAGAATGAAAGCGGAGGAACTGTCTCCCACTCCAATGATAGATAGTAAACTCATAAGCTTTCTGATTTTTATTCTTCATGATGGAAGTATTACCACTGTTGAATGCCTTAATAATTTTCTCATTCCCAAATGGCTCATAAGAATCTGATTTTATCTGAATCCATTCATAGTTCCATTTTCCATCTGATGTTAAATTGTATGGGAAGTGGAATGCATTATTCATCGTTATTCCATCATGGGTGCGAGGAGTCAATATCATTTCTTCCAAATCATTCACATTCTGAATATTGCTATCATAGCAAATACTAGAAACGCCAACCTCCCATTCACCTTCTAAATGCAGTGGCCGATTTAATTCTACTCGATAGTCTGATGGTTTATTTTTGGGAAATTTATTCATAGAAGCATTACTGGGCAAGTAGATTAGAAACGAGTCCTTATTTTCACTTTCCATATTATTCACATTGGAAAAATATAATAGCATACTTTTGCATTAACTCTTCATTCGGAAATGGAGTGTAATACTTGTCACAGCATCTTTATGAAAAGGAATCAACGCACCAGCATCATCATAAATGGCAATATCAATTTGTGGGATGTAGTTTGATTTCAGCTTTGTATAATGCACTTTCTTGAAAGTATGCTCAGATAAAATACTGCAGCTTTTTGGCTGGTATGGTATCATTGCTAGCAATGGAGCTTCAACATCTCCCACACGTACATCTTCACCAATATTGGAATATATCTGAAAATAGTTAATACGACGCGATAGCGACATGTCTGCGCTAGCTTTGGTTACAGTACCACTTTTAAAGATATTTTGATCAAAACCCAAAATGTCCATTAGAGTTTTATCCATAATTAGTTCAATACCTTTTCCATTTATAGTGAGAGACAAAGTACCTTCTTTTTCAGAAAATGAAATATGTTGCTCATTAATCACTTCATTTAAATAATCTACAACCAATTTAACCGAAGTAATAATGCGAGGCATCAACACTCTTGTTTCATGTAAGAAACCACCAAAAGGCTCTACACACTTTCTGTATAAAGATACGGCCCATTCTGTATCAAATTGATTTGGCCTTTCACATGGTAAATGTTGCATATCAGATTTTCCATGAACAGCTGCAGAACGATGTCGTAAGAACTGATGAAAATCTTTTGAACAAACTAATACTAGATCATCATCATTTAATTTGCTTATTGCAATATGATTAGATGATTTGATATAAGTCAATGTTGCCACTTGTTTACCATCAACTCGAAGGAGATAATTAAATTTCTTCAATAATGTTTCAGGAGTCATGTTTGTCTTTCTTGGCTTAATCACAATCTTCTTCACCAACGTCTTCTCATTTCTTGGAATAAGATCTACATAATAAGCTTCCTCTCGATATATTAACTGTTTATGACCACTTATGTGGTAATTAACGTTAAAATTATCATAGCTTGTTAAGGCGCTAGCGAGGTAGCCTAAATCATTTCTTAAACTTGGACTTAAACCAACAATCCAATCTTTCTCAACTACATGATGTACATAATTATAATCATCATTGTGTGGAGTAAATTGGACAATATGTTTACACGCTTTATTCAAGAAATCATATATAAACTTTTTACATGATAAGAGATCTTTCTTTGACCACTGTGGAATGTATACTCGGCACCCCTTTTCACATTGGTAAGCAGCTGTACGCCTCATATTAATAGTCATCACCTCATGATCAAAAGTATAGACACAGTTGCTATAAACAAGTTGAGTGACACCCACTTCCCAATTTCCATTTAGCTGTTGTACATGATCAATGGGAGTAGAAAAGAGTGCAGCTCGATTACTAGTAAATCTCTTTGTAGCCGCATTGCTAAGCAAAATATGATAAAACGACATTTTTATATTGCTAATCTGCAACTTTGCATAACATCATGAAGACTTGGATTTTGGACTCTCTACAATATATCAGAGTTGATCGTGATGGAAACGTACATTTCAAAAATTCTCATGGTCATACATCAAGAGGAATTACATTAACATGGCGACAATTTGTCAACCTCAATGATATCATGAGGGATTTGGAATATTTTGAAACATTAAGATTCATCTCCTTGGGTGATCAAGTTTGGCTTCAACATTACAGAAATGAAATTCAAATCTACCATTCTCATTCCGCAAACTGTTTCTCATTTCGCAAATACAATTGGGAGAAGTATAGAAGATATATACATCGCTCCATCATGACATTTATTCGTCGTGAGTTCATCGCCCTACTATGCAAATCTTAATCAGACATGACTACCACACATCATGAGTTGGAAATTAGATTCCCTACAACGTATTGAAACGGATCATGATCGAAACGTCTATTTCAAAGATTCAACTGGAAATGTGAGAAGAGAGTTTGCTTTATCTTATCGTCATTTTCAATCTCTACATCATATCATGAAGGACTTGAAATACTTCTATATGAAAAGACATTCACGTATTGGAAATCGCATCTGGCTGCGCGTCAACAATCGGCGAATTCAACTCTATCATTCCCAACTTCATACTAACTTCACATTTCATCAAGGTAGTTGGGAAAAGTATAAAAGGAAGGTACATCGCTCAATTTACTCATTCTTTCATCATGAAGCGCCATCGCTACACCATCGTCAACATTCTCCGTCGCTTCAGACTCTACACCAAAATCGATCTCACAACATTACACCAACAGCTTCCAAACAGCAAGTATTACCCGGGCCGTCCTCAAATGTTAGTGGTGAAGATGAACAATTCACGAAATCTTCAACTCTTCCCAAATGGGACTGTACAGATTCTCGGCGCCCTTTCTCATTCATCGGCGCAGTCAATGCGCTTAGAGCTACAAAGACTACTACGTCGGATATGGAAGAGGGAGAGGTGTGTGATGTCGAATCTGACTGTGGACAATATGGTGATCTCTACTCAATTGAGTGACAGTCTATCATTTTTGAAGATTCGTACCAGCAGTTACAGTTTGTGTTATGAACCCGAACTTTTTCCTGCAGCTCTCATTAGTTGTTGGTTACCTGTGCATGTGGCAATCTTTCATAATAGTAAAGTGATCATTACTGGACTAAAATCTCATGTACAAGCAAATATGATCCTAGACTATCTCATTGAGTATGTACGTACCCAGCGGATTGTAAAATAAAAAACAATTTTTCCAACATGATGTTTTTATTTCAAATCATGATAGAACTTACAAATCATTTTTTCATTAGAGGATGGATTACATGAAAAGTTTTGAATAATAGATGCAAATCGAGATACATGTAAACGTTTTAAGATGAAGTACAGTACAAAAGCACCACACGTTGATGAAAGTGGATGTTGTAGTATGCGTTCATTTCGCTGATATTGACGCGTATGTTTTCTCAACCACTGCTGTGTTGGTATATTTGGAGGTTGAGCAAGAGAGTCAAATAGTTCACCACGTCGGTCTTCTCCAATAAAGATCGCTTTCCAATGCTCACCGCCTAAATTCTGTGAATGAGTGTTTAGCACAATAAAGATGGGATAGTGATTTACTGCAGGTGGTAAGGTATCGAGTGAATAGACATTATCGAAAGCTTTCAACGTCGCTTCGTCTGCATTACGCTGCACTTTAGTCTTAATATCGTCAGCAGTCAACCAACTCATTAACGATTATACTGAAGAATCACGTCACGATACTTTGTAATTTCAATATTTGAATCGAAGACTGCATAAATTAATACATTGATCGTCTCAGGTAGTGTTCTTTTGAACGTCAAATCCAAACGAATATTATGAGGCACGTTCGCTTGACGATAGGGTGCACTAATATCGCTGTCAGCAGTCAAATCAAATGCATAAATAGTATATCCACTCTTAAACTCTTTCATAGTCAGTCCGTTGGTGTCATCCGTATTGTAAAAGCCAAAAACATCCATAAAATCAACATAACTGCGCATAAATTGATCCGAAGCAAAATCTGGTTTGTAGGGTGGACCAGGATGACTCACACCATTTACACGTAAAGCAATTTCACTTAACTGATTGTGTTTAAAATTGAAAGGATTCTTCTTTATATTACCATTAAATGCATCATTTTCAACCATTGCCACCATGAGGAGCTTCGGTGCTTCCGATGGAAAGAGGCCATCTTTCATGAAACTCTTTTGATCTTTCGGAATTGTAAAGGTGAGAAGCTTTGTATGCTGAATGGGGTAAATGGCATTTTGGCGGTTAAGGCCTTCAGCATGCCCTCTAATGACACTTGGATTCGGTACTACTCGACGAATGTAAAGTGCAATATCTTCCACATGAATTCTAAAATTGTCAACTTTAGCAAATGCATTCAGCGCAAATTCAGGCTTATTCAATGTCAGCTTGAGTCGCATGCTGGTATTACACAGTAAAAACTTTGACTGTCTAAAGAAGTCTAAATTCAGCGGACCATATAGCTGACATACTCTACTATCTTTAATCATAGCAGATCGCTTTACAAAGCCACTGTTTGTTTCAACATCAAATTTTCCTGCTTCATCTCTGTACCATCCCATGGCTTCCATATGACTTTTTTGTGCTGCTGGATGAAACTGTGATACATGATTGAAATATGATTTATAGGGATAATCGCTTTGACCACCTTCCACTTGCTGCTCTCCAATCGTTAGAGAAACATCACGAAGTAATGTAGTCAATGGTAAATTGTTCAGTCCAACTTTATGTGCATCGTCAATAGCAGTTCCATCTGCTTGCTGAATTCTAAACCTCAAATCAAGCATCGCATAACTCAAATCTATGTAGTCATCACTACCACCAGGAATAACAAATTCAATGGGGCCAGCATTCTCAGCTGTTCGAGGATGATAATCTACAATACTTGAACTAAGAATATCTGTCTGTATGGCTTGTTGATCGAACAAACAAAAACCGGAAGTTTTACACTCCATGATTAGAAGTTATAGCAGCGTCGTCGTTTAGCGCCTGATGAATGATTAGAGCCTCTGCGACGTTTGCGTGAATGCCTTTTGACTGAAGATCGCACCTTACCAGCTCCGCGATGTTTCCTCCTTCCTTTATTCATTCGTTTAGGTGATTTCTTTCCTTGAGTAACACCAGCAATGGTCTGCTTCAATGTTTTTAAACCGCGTTCCTTCCCACGATTCAACAAACTGCTCTTAAAACTTCTACCTCTGGAAAGATCACTAGCAACATCACCAGCAAAGCCAACGGCATTACTTAAAACATTTCGTTTTAAAGATCTACCGACATTGGATATGAGAGGTGCTACAACAGATTTCAGTGCACCAAGTATGCTACCTCCACGTTGGCGGCGAGCACCGATGTAAATTTGTCCTCCGCCACTTACATAGGAGGGTCGTGAATAAAATGAGGCAGTTGGATTCATAGCTCAAACCCTAAACATTGTTAGTTACAACTTTGCATGAATCACTGTCGATCACTTAGATGAAAGATGTCGGCACGACGCATCCAAGAGTTCATACTTGAAGGATAACCAGTCCATTTAACAAGACACCATTCTTCACCTTGCCGTTTTTTACATCGAATGATTTTCTCTACCAAATATGTTTCACTTTCAGTGACTACCTCAATCTCATCGCGGTAAAAGCTACCCTCAATTTCTTCATTATCGTAATCTTTCAACTTGTAGGTGGTCGGAGAGTCTTTTTGATTAATCCTTGATACTGTAAATACCTCCTCTGTCCAATTCGGAAGGTACCCTTTAGCAAAAACACTTTTCACTTTTGAGATACGAACTTTATCGCCAATTTTCACATCACTTTTCACATGAGTGCGTTTACGTTGGAATGATTCGCGCACTTTATCTACATTGTCAGCATTTACATCTACTGGTCTGAGTCCAATAGAACGATGGATAGAGTGATTGTAGGCATGGAGTGTATCTTGTAGAACCTTTGTCCAATTTTGTGTCAAGTTGGCAGTAAAATGTCGCCACAAGCGATTTTTTAATGTGCGATTAAAACGTTCAACGAGTGCAGCTTTATAAGCGCTCTTTACACTAAACAACTCAATGTCATGCCTCTCAAATAATCTTGTCACATGCTGATTTTCAAACTCTTTTCCTTGATCACTCTGAATTCTTTTTGGAATGCGACCTTCTCGAAAAATTGTTTGGAATGCTTTTGCTACTCCTTTCCCTTCTTTAGTTTTTAAAGGTTGAGCCCACGCGTAACGCGAGAAAATATCAATGACGGTTAAAATAAAATTATTGCCCGAGTTATGTTTTGAAATGGAGGCAACATCGCACAAATCTGCTTGCCACTGTTCATCGATGTCATGAACAATATAATGGCGGGTGCGGTACTTCTTTTTCGCTTGTTTGTGGAGTGTATAGGTAGCCTGACCCTTTAACCATCGTTTCACTTGTGATTGTGGAAGACCACTCGCTTTTGATAATTTCTTGATAGATGCAAATCCTGCCGGATGTTTTACATCATAATAGATTGACTTCAAACGTTCAGTCGATGACGGCTGACTCTTTTTCCTCCTTCTCATCTTTTTGTTTTCTTGCCTTTCTACATTTACAACAACTGCAGCATTTAGCTTTAGCGGTTTTGCGATCGTGTTCACATTGCTTAGGGGTTTCATTATGAGAGCTGGCGCAGCAAGTGCAAGTGACAACGACATTCACCTCTGGCGGCTCATTACATGGCAAGCAACACATCTGCTTCATATTAATAGTCTGAGAACATGTATTTCCTAGGAGGAGCTGTTTTAAAACGTTTTCCTTTTACCAGTTTTAGTGGCGATGTAGATCTACGTCGAGTTCTTCCTCTTGTTTGCTTAGTGAGTGTGGGAGGGGATGTAGCAGGTGACGTCTTAAACCAATTTGTTGGCATTTTCATCGCCTGAAGCATTGGAGTAGTAGCCACTGTTGAATCAAGTTCTTTCAATGTCTCATTATTTAAAGCAAATTTTGGCACATTATGCTTTTTCAATAGTTTAAGAAAGTATGACCAACCAGGTGGAACATAGCCCTGACGGCGCTTTCTACGTGTCGCATACTGAATCAAGTCTTCATAACGTGAAGCATCAATCACTTTATTTTCATCTGTAATGATTTCTCCTCTATCATTTACATTGAGATGGGGTTCAATACTGTTGAAAAGAGATATGGCATGTGCGCGAGATGCTAAAGGTGTAGCAGTCGATACAGAGTCACGCATCTTATTCTTCAAGTTTTTCAATTGCTCAACAGTTTCCGATTGTAATAATACAGCACGATGTGGATCTTTGATGTGAACATTTTGCTGATAATCTATTTCTTTCCTATACATTTGATTTGCAAGAGGTTGCTTTACTTGCTGCATGGCAGTCAATTGTACATATTCATCCTGAGGAATAACAATCATGCGAGAATAAGAACTCATAGTTTGTAGATAATCATGGGAGTTTTCAAAATATCACTTCGAAATCTAAATTCTTCCGGACACTCTTGCGTAAAGTCAATGAATAAGTAACCGTATGGTTTTTCAGTAGCTGCTTGAAAAATTTCAATTAAGGCTTTTGATCCTCTGGGTGCAACTTGTCGCGCTAAAATTTCAAATTGACTTTTATCTCGCGGATTCTTGAAAATAGCATAATAGTGTGTATTCAGGTTTCGTGTACGAGCTTCTTTTCCATCAGGAAACAAATTTTGTGTAATATAAATGATAAAACACCTTTTATGGTGTGCTGCGCGAGTGAACATATCTGTAACATCTTTTGAATTCTTACTTTCTTTTAATAAATCATCCAATACAACAACATCATTAGACTGAAGTTTATCCACTGGAATAATTCCTTCATGTCGAATAAAGTTGCGACTTTGCAATTCCTGAAACAGCGACGGTTGATAAATACCATAACACCAAATCACTCGATTGATAGGTTCCTTAAACAACTCCTTTCTTTTATCCAATAAATTCAGCGTGAAAACAGTTTTACCTGCATGAGATGGACCTGATACAGTCAGAACTTTATCACATTGAAGTCTGAAATCCATTTTATTACTTTGAGATTCAACATTTGCATAATTAACGCTTAGAGCCAAAGATATTTCCCAATAGGTTGCCCACGGCAGGAGCTATCATTGGAAGTATTGCTGAAAGGAAACCGCCCTTTTGTGTTAGAGTTTTCCTCTTTCTTTGAAGGGCGACTTTAGGATTGGAGATGAAACGCAATTTCGTAGCATATCGCTTAAGTAACTTTCGTTGTTTTGGCGCTAATTTCTTCGTCCTCAACTTCCTCACATGAGAAATAATTTCACAAATGAATTTATCGTTAGCATGTCGTATAGCATTGTATCGCTGATTTGCTTTCATTCGTCGGAGAGCTTGAATGGCTGAAGAAAACTTTTGACTTTTACGTTTCGTCATTTTACGTTTCGCCATTTTCCGTGTTAGTCTTTGCTAAAGCCTATCTTTACCACATTTGCATAGGTACTAACTATTGCGACATAAGTGACACTCGAAATGAGCAATGTCACAGTGGTTACATTGGCAAAGTTGAATGCAATTACGTATGAAACAGCGTTGACAAAAAGCATGCTTACATCTCTTGAAGATGCGCTTTTCATTTCCATCCTTTCGCTTACATACATCGCAACACATAGTTTCACCGTTACTGATGTCTATAGCAAGTCTTTTTGAAGATATGAATTTGCTAGCCTTTTCTAAATAATAGACGCATGTACAGAAGGAATATACTTCGAGAGTGAGCAGACATAGCTCGAAAACCAGTTGTGCTACAATCAAGTACCACTGCATTTTCAATTTTTCTTTATGGAAAGTTGAATGTGAATATCTGAAATCGCTTCAATCACTAGACTGCTACCATGATGGTTAAATGCGTTAAGACGTTCAGCAATTTTTATCATATGTCTTTTAAAAAATTCTTCGGGGTGATCTACCACTTCCATTGAATAAGAAGCAAAATGGAAAGAGCGACTTTCCACCTCTTCCTTTCCAAAATGACTAAACTTAATTTTCGCAACTAATCGCGCCATGACAATGCTATCAGAGAATGTATTCATTAACTCTAGAAATAGAGTGCTAGCATCATCGACCACTGCTTCGATGTCGGTCTCATCTTTATGAAAATTTATCACATAATCTTGAACAGCTCCTTTTAAACTTTGCCTATGAAAACGTAATGTTCCGCAGTCGTTTGAGAAAGACATGATCGCCCTTTAACTAACCCATCCATTGCATGAAAACAACAACTCTTCTCATAGTAACATTTATTGAATAACGGTAACAAGCATGCATTATAAATCAATGGTTTGAAAGAGATAAAATAGATACAGCTGATAACTATCATACAGCGAGCAATGATAACCATACAGGACTTTGGCAGTGTTGAGGTAAGGAGGAAAGAAGCATTGGTTATGAACGTAGCTACTACAACGAACAGACAAAATAGGAACACACAAATCCTTAAAACGTTTCGTGACTTCATGATAATGTTGATTCACTCTACTATCCCAAGGCGGGAGCAAAATATCATCAATGATTAGATTGGGAAATACTTTCCTCTCCTTACCAGGATTATTACAAAAGATGCGTATAACATTGAAAGCAGCTAACCATCGTTTAAAGTCAATAAGAAGAGCACTTTCACAAGAAAAGCCATAGTCTTGCAAATATTTCAGATTAAGTCCATGAATGTGTTTTCTCGCCCATTGATCAACATTGGGATCGCAGTTGGCATGTTGATGATAGACACTAACAATCTGATATGTCCAATTGTTCATAGCAATAGCACTGAGCTCCTGTACAGGTTCACCCTCACAATCCATAAAAATGATGATAGAAGCCTAAAACGGAAATTTACACATCTAAGGAAACGTTCTATAACATATTACAAAATGAAGAATTACATCGATGCTTTTCACGACAAAATACACAAATGATATGATGGCAACGAAGAAGTAAAATGTATCTAATAAGACCACGCCTACGACACTCAAAGCACATAAGCGAATTGTCATAGGGTAGAGTTAGGAAAGGACTAGTAATTCTCCTTCTTTGAGTTGCGTTTTGATGTAGCATTCTTCTCCGACTTGCGCTTCGTACCACTGCTGTTAAGGATTTGATCAATTATGTCG
Organism: Prostheceraeus crozeri; assembly: GCA_907163375.1. Classification (NCBI taxonomy): domain Eukaryota; kingdom Metazoa; phylum Platyhelminthes; order Polycladida; family Euryleptidae; genus Prostheceraeus; species Prostheceraeus crozeri. Next base: position 49,704 of record CAJQUW010007076.1, on the reverse strand, counting down.
TCCACGTTGGGTGGTTTCGGAATATATAGGATGGATTCCATATGCATGGAGAGAGAGGCTATTTTATTATCCTTGTGTCGACCATAATATAGCCCATTCACTTTGAAAAGGATATCCCAAGTACCTTCTCCGAGATCATCACATCTGATGGGTATTGAATGATCTCCATCCTTCTTATAGTAAGTACACCAATGTGATACCGGTAGGCAAATGTGATTACCATCCCAAATCTTTCTATAGGGAGTATCCTTGTCATCTCTCGCCTTCCACTCTTGAGCAAGAGGAGTAGGAATGTCCATATTTAATGTCACGTACTCCTCAATAATATCAAGTTGGTGGCGAATGTACGGACTCACGGGGATCAGTATGTAGTCCCCATACTGATTGTGCATTATCTTGACATCCGTGGAAGGGAGCATTCCCGTTTGGAGTACTACGCTATGATCATCATAACGCAAGGCTTGTTTAAATTTACGCTGTAGCGGTGTAGGATTATGTACCTTGGTTGTTTCTTCCACTGGTCTCAGTTGTAGATGATCTGACCGTAGCGAACCTTGTAGATTCTGACCGCCATTTTGTCCTACTAGTGCAGCAGATGGAGTAGATGCCTGAAAATGAAAAAAGATTGTATTAAGTTTACGTTCAAGGGAGGAGAGGGAGGGAAGTAGCGACTTACCATTTTAGTTGGATAATAGAACAGGGAACTAGAGAGAGAGAAAATGTGCGTCCGTCACTCGTGTGATTCAACGATGGAATGATTCTCACTGTGGAAGGCTCGCTATTTATAAAGAAATGCTTGATTCTCATTGGATGATGATCCTCATTGGACAATAACATCAAGCTGATTCGAAATCTGGCCTCCGTTTACCCATCCGAGCCTTCGTTTTGGTGCTACAACCCAAAACGTCCCAAATTCTAACTCTGTCGTTTTTCGCCAATGTCCCAAAATCTTAAATGGCGTCTCACATCTAAACGAAGACAGATAGGAACAAGCCGATTCTTTCAGTGAATTTGTCTCACTCTTAGCTTTCAAACGAGCTATCGCACGACAAAATCCGTCCACTAGAAGCCAAAATCGAAGCAAGCTGTCCAGAGGGGGGGGACGTCAGCGAAAATTTTTCTCTCCGATTGACTTGAAACTCACCATACCGATGCAGAATTTCACGCTGAATCCGAATCTGGCCTCCGTTTTCTCATCCGATGCTTCGTTTGGGCGCTACACGCCAAAACGTCCCAAATTCTAACTCTGTTAAAATTTTGAAGAAAAATTTTTTCTCGTCGATTGCCTTGAAACTCACCCTACCGATGCAGAATTTTACGCTGAATCCGAATCTGGCAGCCATTTCACCATCCACGACAACCTAGACGGTCGCCCACGTCAACCTGGACGGTCGCCTACGTCAACGTAGACGGTCGCCCACGTCAACCTGGCGGTCGGACCAACTCACCCGAGTCTCACACTCTGTCGTTGCAGAGGGGGGGGAGTCAGCGAACATGTTGTGAACGGGAACCCACCTGGCCGGCACACCACGGCAGACCACAACCTCTGTCGTTCCAGAGGGGGGGGGACTCAGACCCGAAGCACCACGGCGGCCGACCACGACACTCTACCGTTCCAGAGGGGGGGGGCGCCGGTCGAGTGTTTGTCACTTGCTTACTACTGATGGATGGCTGCAAATGTGTTCAGGAACTGGTGGAAGTTTATGGCAATGAACGTTTCTTGAGAGATGATTCGCTCAGAATCAGAAGTCGCTCAGAACTGAAGTCGCTCAGGTAAGTGCCATCTCCCGCGAAGAATGTAAGCCTAAGCTTACACTTGCAAAATAACAACATACCAGAATGTTAACTACATGAAAGATGTATTAATTATCACTATATTAGATAATCATCATCATTGTCATTAACATCATCATTGCAACTATACCGGTATGTACTTTGTAATAATCTGTGTCACTAACCACTGACAATAAACATTTGCATTCATTTACATTAGAAGCCATCAAATCACAAAAGAAGCTGCATTGTGTATCGAAATGAATGTGAATGACAGATAAATATTCGTAGATATAGTAATGCTCGAAAAAATAGATGTCAAATAAAATACTGATTCGGTTTCAGGTGGCAATCGTTCTTCTCGGTGGATCAATGACATCACCCCTGCGGAAGCATGGGCCGCATCATCATGCCCGTTGGATGTCTTGCATCTTGTATTATGGGAAAATGTTGATATTTTCAGGCCAAATGAATTACGATAGTGAGAAAATTGAAAAGCTTACTCGGGCAATGAAATTCATTTGTCCATTTTACGTACTGCCATGGCTCAGAGCCAATTCAGCTCCTGAAGCATTGTTCTATGATCTACAATTGTACTCGGACATGCAAAGATATCACTTCAGTGATTCACAAGTTTCAACAGCCGCTCTGACTGTCATGGATCGCCATCGGTGGTACCTTACACCGGAACTGTCAGTGTTCGGACTATTTTGTAACAAAATATCTGACACTGACATAGAGGAGGCTGCAGGAAAGCTACTTCAGTTTCCGAAATACTTTTCTTCGGAGAAGCCACAGTTTCCTCAAGAACCTGTTATTGGAGTGGATAATAAATTGTCTGACTTCATCAATGGCCGATCATGGCTGTTGTTTCAACTTATGAAAATGGGAAGAGAAGGAGAACACCTGTGGCTTTCCCGACCAGCTTGGGATTGGCATAATGATGCCAATTTTCAAATCATGGCCAAGTTTGTGGGACAGCTGCAGGTTGTCAACGATCCTGCAGAGCGTTCTGTGAAACTCATGGAAGACTTTGCAAAATCCATCACAAAGGATGAAATACAGAGACAGTTCTTGTTGCAAATTGTAGAGAAAAACAGGAATACAAACCCTGTGATGAAGAAATGCGCTTTTGATTGAATCTGTTGATTTGATGTAGATTATTGGTACTTGCATCTCTTCTGTGCATAGAGATCAATTTTCGATTCATTCATGCATACATGTACTTTGATCACCCATTGGAATTGTTTTTAGTGAATATTTTGAAGACTACTATTGAGGGCCGTAATAAGTAGAATATAGGGGTACTTCAATATAAGATAGCTTTAACAGGAATAGCTGCAGACTATCAAAAACAATATCAGAGGAAAACTTGTATTATGTTTTGATGAGAGAAATGGTATACATTGCCAATTCAGTATTTTGACATAGATATCGAATACATGAAAAAGTGGCAAAAATGCCAAAAATGACGAAAAAATGAAAACTTTGGCCCTGTTGCGCGACCTCTAAATCTAAATATTCTTCAAAAAAATTTACGTGTTATCATTGTGGGCATAAAGGAACACTTTAAGCCCTTCGCCCAGAGAGATTTCAAAATTTCGATTTTTTAATCACCCTAATGTAAATGACTGCTCTAAACACTCTCCTTTTACTTTGAACTGCATTTTATATCATTTGCATCAAATTTGTTAGTGCGCTTACTGCCTTTCCGCCTGTGTGAAGTATTTTGACATTGGACTATGCATTTTGGAAATGGACAGAAAAGAATATTTAAAAATGAGATGACCTTTGATAAGTTCACTTTCATGAAGATCAAAAGTCGACCGGGTAAAAACATACTCCATTCCTCTCAATGCGGATCTGTATGTCACAAATCGACAATGAAACATCAATCACAATGATCTAAGATAAATTTCTATTTGGATTTCATGTTTTTCAGCAAATACCTTTCCTATCGTAAAGCTTTCAAGTTAGAACAATAATGATGATGTCCGCCTGTGTCCAGACTTGATGTCGACAAAGGTTTTAACGGAATTTGTTTTGTCTCATGGCATGTACATAACAAAGCACAAGAGAAACAATTACTCTTTTCGGATCATTGAAAAGGTGATTCCGCTGAGTAATGAAGCTTTCTGTATCGGAAAATTGACGATGTATAGCAAATTCGCGCTGTCCAGACAACCTAGGAAGTAAATATCGAGTATGAAAATGTTATAGACGATTTTACAAAGGAAATGAATCATTGAGGTTTATTCGAAAGTTATACTACTCTCTTCGTCCTAGCTCTGCTAAGGGAAATGATTTTATCCACCTTAAAAAGGAAAATAAATTTCCTCATTACTGGTTGTCTTCAATGAAGCAACAACATAAACTGTTTTCTAGTTTCCCCACATCCCGTCAGTACTATAACACGTTTTGCTTTGTGAAAATGGTACGAAATCAAATGGGATCACAGCACCAGGAGCATGAGTATCCTAGATATCGGGAAACTCATACTAAAGGCGGTGATGACTCTGGTATGACGTCACAAACTCGCACGCATTTCCAAAGGAAGGGAATTGCACAAGTGCTTATTGTACGTAATTTGGCTATGATACAATGTGGAATAAAGAAGGCAACAATGTATAGCGTAATGATGATATCTGTATCCATGCATGCGAAGATATTTTAGAAGTCTCGGTTAGCGTATAGCTATCTACATGTGTATTCATAGCATTGCTGCCCAGTACATGTCAATGGCGCACAATATTATTAAGTATTAACATAGATTTTTTAGACAAGAATGTCGGATATTTTCAAATGCCCTCAAATGTCCTATATTATTGCCCTCAAAAATTCATGTTAATGTTATGTTGCAACTGGTGCCGCAAGCAATGATTCACTTCGCAAATCAAGGTTTCGACAGGCCATTTGCTGTTCGATGTATACAAAATAAAGGTATTAGACAATGCATAGACATGCAACACATGCAAATCGGACTTTTATTGGCAGCCATCTGATGGTCATGAAACTCACACAGCAAGAGAACTGCCTTTGGCACTGCGGGAGATACTATAAGAAGAGTCATAATATGAATAAAGCAATAATACATTGCATACTGCATGTTGTAGACATCATCGTCCAGAAACTCGTTTCCGTGCCGTTTTAGATTATAGAAAATCATTAATATAGAAAGATTGTCACAAACACTGAGTGAATGCATGGTGGCATGAAGAATGTGGAATCTAATCTGTGGGTTTCCCTCTAAACAATATGCAGTATATCGCGTTTTCTTGCTCACTTTGGCCGGGCTCGATCCAGTTTCAGCCTCCCGGATGATCGGGTAGCACGGGATGGCCCCTCAGTCCGTTGCTTCCACATGGCTCGGTCGGAGGCCATGTCTTCGGTTATCGATCTGACCTTCATTCCACTCTTTATCACAGTTCTCCAATTTGTTCTCGGTCTTCCCTTTCTTCTGTCGACAGGTTCTTGTTTCCATGCTGTTTTGCAGATGTTATCCTCTGGTCTTCTGAGCAGATGTCCGAACCATCTCCAACGGCGAGTCTCAATTTCTTTGCTTATTGGGGGAACTTTAAGCATACGACGGATCTTATCGTTTCTTATTCTATCCTTCTTTGTCTTCCCCATTGATCACCTCATCATCCTCATCTCTGATACCTCCATCGCAATAAAGTCAGCTTTCTTCGGGCCCAGAGCTCAGCATGGTACAGCATTGCGGGTCGGACCACTGTGTGGAAAACCTTGCCCTTGAGTCGTAGAGGCATCTTTTTGTCGCACAGGACACCAGACATAGCTCTCCAGTTCTGCCAACCTTCTTGTGTTTTCGCCTTCATGTCCCTCCCTGATGTGCCTTTGTCATCCAAGACAGTACCGAGGTATTTAAAAGCATGGTATATCGCGTTTTCTAATACTTCTAAAACATCAAGTGATGTCGCATGTCATCAAATCATGTTGACATTCACATGATCTTCCAAACAGACACTTGAAAGCGTTTTAGAAAACAAGAAAATGCCTTAATGCATCACTGTCCGTTGACACTCCTCACAAGAAATCTGTGCTATTTACCCACTGAGAAAGCATGGTCAGGAGTGTGCATGATAAAAACTATACAAAGTCAATGTGAGCGATATTTTCATATTGAAACAAATGAAGAAACACAAGGAAGAGACACGAAGTCAAACTTGGAAGTTGGCTGATAGCCCACATAATTTCCTTAGGGTCTGATTATATTTCGAAACTTGAAAATTCGATGTTTTCCAACTCATTTGTTGGGTGAGATTACTGATTAGTTACCTCTGATGCCCGTATCTTATTTTCTAGTAAGAATAGACATCCATAAATTGCCATTAAAAATATTGCACTCGAACGGAGAGACAGAAGAGCGAGGTTAACTTCATTTACCTTCCAGTCACATCTAAAAATGTTCTCGCATATTTGTCTACCGAACTGATGCACTTCTTAGTGCACCCTATTTTGTTAATAATACGTGAATTTGTGCATGAGACATGCGCGACTAAGAGGTGGTGCTGGGTCCTTCAGACGTGGAATGGTGATGCATGTACTACATATAGCGTGACACACAAACGCGTCAGCATTTTCGAAGCTTACTTTGATTCAAATACAATGCAAGTTAACGAATAGCCTTCAATAGGTAAATGTTCACCGAGAGATGGAAGGCGCACTCACGAAGCGCACTCTACAAATTATTTCATGGTAAGATCAAAATTACATACACATGCCGATACAGCTCACGATCAACCATGAAAAGGCACTTGACGCCGAAGGTCGTCTCACTCTCGTCACTTGTTCTTTTTTCTAAAGTGAAAGCACTTTACGCTACTAATCGCTATTGTCACTGTCGTGTGCGGTCGTCTCTCTGGCTCCGCTAATTTTGTGCTTTGATGGTTGTATCGCCATTAGTGATTCGTTTTGCATGGCATTTGATATCATTGCATTCGTCTTGAAGTTTTAGATCTTTTTGTGATAACGTGGTTCTGCGTTTCCTCTGTGTTTTCGCAATACCTGGGTTTTTCCATATTTTTGCCCTGAGAAGCTGATCGCTAAGGCTCGAGGAAAGGCGGTAGCCTTTGCCATCTTGTCCACAGATCATTTGATTCGATTGTACTCAAAAGTGTTACCGACAACAATGACTTTGAGCTTTTGTTAGTTTGAGTTTCCAACATAGCGTTTAATCAAATTGAGAACGAAATTCTCAGGATAACCATTACTTTTAAAAATGTGTAGTATTTTTTGAATCTCATCATGGAAAATGTTCCAAGTACTCGATATAATATACGCACGATTAATCATACCTAATACTAGGCCAGACTTCTTCCTTGGTTTCGTTTTGTTCTGCTGAAACTACTTGTAGTAAAATCTGTAAAAAATAAAATCAAAACTGTTGAAGTTAGGCAGAATGATAAACTTAAAAGACTTTGGTTCTCGAATCGAACGAGTGTACCGGACGCCATAGTCAACCTCAGTAACTATCAACTAACCTTAGAGGAGAACGAACTCTTAAGGTATGGTTTAAAACACAGCATTATCCCTAAGAATCTAGATAGTGATAAACTAAAATACGAAGTGGAAAAATCAATAGCTGTAAACATGAAAAATAATGATCAATTTGATTTGACCCCAACTATTAGACAAGAAATACAGAACTTAGTCACTAATTTTATTAAAGATGGTAAAAAAGTTTGTAATGAACAGAAAAATAAAAGAATACACGAAATTCTAAGTAAACTGGCTAAGCGTAAAGACATACGTATATGCTCGTATGACAAAGGTAATGGTCTGGCCATTGTTAGCACTGAAGATTATAACTCAAAGATGTATGATATCTTGAATGATAATAGTAAATTTGTGATGGTACCAGCTGAGGATGATATAACCAAACATCCAACCGTTACCGAAGAAAGCCGAGTTTACAGATATTTATGTAAATATGTGAAGCGATATGTGAGTGATAATACATATAAGTACATTATGCCGTCGGGTAGCGAGCCCGGAAGGATGTATGGTACTGTTAAAGTTCACAAAGTTAATAAGCCGATGCGACCGATTATAAGTACGATTGGCTCTGTTAGTTATAATTTAGCAAAGTATCTAGATAGCATTATTAAAAAACAAATTGACGATACATATATGCTGAAGTCGACACAGCACTTGATCAATAATATTAATGAACATAGGAATCTGTTTAATGATAAAAATATTTTAGTGAGCTTTGATGTAGTTTCTCTATTCACAAATATTCCAGTCGATGAAACTATTCAGATGGCAGCGGATTTAGTTTATAGAGAAAACTCTTCCAATAAACCTAAATACGGTAAAGATGTCTTTATAAAACTATGTAAATTTGCTACTCAAGGACATTTCCTTTTTGATAATAAAAGTAGTAAGCAAAACTCCACTTCTGGACCGCGCAAGATGGCCGCCATCGCTGAGTCCCCCCCCTCTGGCACGGCAGAGTGTCGTGGTCGGCCGCCGTGGTGCTTCGTGTCTGAGTGCCCCCCCCCTCTGGAACGATAGAGTGTCGTGGTGGACTTGGGCGACCGCCAGGATTAGTCTTGAGGCTATAGTGTGTGATGTTTTTGGTGCAATCTGCTGAATGTTGGGTTGTAAAATGGGTTGTTTCGAGTGGAAGGAGTGGTCGGATGAGAAAACGGAGGTCGGATTCGTGTTCAGCGTGAAATTCTGCATCGGTAGGGTGAGTTTCAAGGCAATCGGTGAGAAAAAATTTTTCTTCAAAATTTTAACAGAGTTAGAATTTGGGACGTTTTGGTGTGTAGCGTCCAAACGAAGCATCGGATGAGAAAACGGAGGTCAGATTCGGATTCAGCGTGAAATTCTGCATCGGTAGGGTGAGTTTCAAGTCAATCGGAGAGAAAAAATTTTCGGCTGACGTCCCCCCCCCCTGGACAGCTTGCTTCCAGTGGACGGATTTTGTCGTGCGATAGCTCGTTTGAAAGCTAAGAGTGAGACAAATTCAGTGAAAGAATCGACTTGTTCCTATCTGTCTTCGTTCAAAAGTTAGAGCGGTTACAAGATTTTAGGTCGGAGCTCGCTCACCTGAAAAAATCCTAAGTGTCAGAGTGACTTTGTATGGGTAAAATTTTGAAAATTTTCCAAAGTGTGGAATTTCGACCTGGGACCGCCACCAAAACATTTTTCATCAAATTTCACTGACCCCCCCCCCGACAGCAATCTTCTAACTTTGGTTCTAGTGGACGGATTTTGTCTTACAGCTACTCGTTTGAAAGAGGAGAAAAAACTGCACGACAACATTTTTTGTTGCGAGTCAATCGGACCAGCCGTTCAAAAGTTATAGCGGTTACAAGATTTTAGGTCGGAGCTCGCTCACCTGAAAAAATCCTAAGTGTCAGAGTGACTTTGTATGGGTAAAATTTTGAAAATTTTCCAAAGTGTGGAATTTCGACCTGGGACCGTCACCAAAACATTTTTCATCAAATTTCACTGACCTCCCCCCCCCCCGACAGCAATCTTCTAACTTTGGTTCTAGTGGACGGATTTTGTCTTACAGCTACTCGTTTGAAAGAGGAGAAAAAACTGCTCGACAACATTTTTTGTTGCGAGTCAATCGGACCAGCCGTTCACAAGTTAGAGCGGTTACAAGATTTTAGGTCGGAGCTCGCTCACCTGAAAAAATCCTAAGTGTCAGAGTGGCTTTGTATGGGTAAAATTTTGAAAATTTTCCAAAGTGTGGAATTTCGACCTGGGACCGTCACCAAAACATTTTTCATCAAATTTCACTGACCTCCCCCCCCTCTGGACAGCTAGCTTCGATCTTGGCTTCTACTGGACGGATTTGGTCGTGCAATAGCTCGTTTGAAAGCTAAGAGTGAGACAAATTCAGTGAAAGAATCGGCTTGTTCCTATCTGTCTTCGTTCAAAAGTTAGAGCGGTTACAAGATTTTAGGTCGGAGCTCGCTCACCTGAAAAAATCCTAAGTGTCAGAGTGACTTTGTATGGGTAAAATTTTGAAAATTTTCCAAAGTGTGGAATTTCGACCTGGGACCGTCACCAAAACATTTTTCATCAAATTTCACTGACCTCCCCCCCCTCTGGACAGCTAGCTTCGATTTTGGCTTCCAGTGGACGGATTTTGTCGTGCGATAGCTCGTTTGAAAGCTAAGAGTGAGACAAATTCAGTGAAAGAATCGGCTTGTTCCTATCTGTCTTCGTTCAAAAGTTAGAGCGGTTACAAGATTTTAGGTCGGAGCTCGCTCACCTGAAAAAATCCTAAGTGTCAGAGTGACTTTGTATGGGTAAAATTTTGAAAATTTTCCAAAGTGTGGAATTTCGACCTGGGACCGTCACCAAAACATTTTTCATCAAATTTCTGTGAATGAGGGGGGGGGGAGGTCAGTGAAATTTGATGAAAAATGTTTTGGTAAAGGTCCCAGGTCGAAATTCGGAAGTTTTAAATTTTTCAAAATTTTCACCACACTGGAGCTCTCACACTTAGGAATTTTTTCACTTGTGGCATGTTACATGGACATGTGCTGGCGGACCAACTTCCCATGGTCATATGAGAATGGTTCAGGTGTCATATTGTAAAGAATGATGAGACAAATCGTTTGCAACAAACCGCATGTCGCTACGATGAATACTTTCGGAGATAGAGCCATTTTAAGTTTTCTTCCGAGCATATATAAACCCCCGACAACGTAAGTCTGATCACTTCATCGAAAGACGAGGTAAGCGACGGTCGTCGCTCTGAGCTCCCGATATCGGGTGCAAAGGACTCTATCTTTTGAAGTAGGCAAGCTATCTTGCTACTTCAAAGTTTGTATGATAGAGTTTGATAGTGTCTTTACTACTGATAAAATTTTTTAAAAGTAGTATGAGTAGTAAAATGCGGAATTTTTTAAAAATTCTTAATTTTCAGTTTTTTCAAAGTTTTAACATATAGACTAAGGTTTTCAAGTATCCTGAGTTCAAATCTGCTATCAGATTTGAAATTTAACTAAGTCTAAGGCAGCTTTGAGGGGTTAGATCCCAGCTACTGATCACTACCTTTGACTCGGCGTTCCTGTTACCACTTCGGGGCAGTGACAATGATGTCTTCAGCTGTAAAGAGCGGGTATCGGGGAAGATCTCTCACTTCCCTAGTGATCAGTACAAGGCCTTCGGGCTGTCGACGGGATCGAGTGCCACTCACTACACTCACATCTATCATTCCTCACTAAGTGTTGATATTATGTTGAATGTTGACTAAGTTGAATGTTGAATGATGATATTATGTTCTAGGCTGTATACTACATTCAAATCTGCTATCAGAAATTTAACTAAGGCAGCTTTGAGGGGTTAGATCCCAGCTACTGATCACTACCTTTGACTCGGCGTTCCTGTTACCACTTCGGGGCAGTGACAATGATGTCTTTAGCTGTAAAGAGCGGGTATCGGGGAAGATCTCTCACTTCCCTAGTGATCGGTACAAGGCCTTCGGGCTGTCGACGGGATCGAGTGCCACTCACTACACTCACATCTATCATTCCTGACTAAGTGTAATGCTTTAGGAATATGACTGTACTACATGATTCAAAACTTATACTAATTTCATTATCTTACAGTTAACGAGAAATCTCAGTAACGACAAAAATGGTCAATAACGACAAAAACAAAAAATTTCACATCAAAATGTGCGTATGCGGTCGAATCAACCGCCGAGACGGTCTCAGGGACCACATAAGGAAGGCAGGGGCCGACCACATGGTTATCCTGAATAGGGTTGCCTGTGTGAAGTGCAGGGTGCTGTTGGTTGTTGGGCAGGAGGCCGAGTTTTATCGGAGGCATGGTGAGTGTGTAGGAGGGTTGGTGACCGATTTGAGATTTGTGGAGTTGATGAATGCTGAGAAGGAGCGAATGTTGGAGAAAGAGGCCAAGAATGTTGTTGAGAATGCTAGTGGGAATGTTGTTGAGAATGCTAGTGGGAATGCTGTGGAGAATGCTAGTGGGAATGCTGTGGAGAATGATGAGTTGGCGAGAGCGGTTGCGTCGTTGGAGGGTGAGATTGGGCGAAAGAGAGTGCTTGAGAGTGATGATGAGGATGATGTGGATTTAGATAGGGAGCGTGTGAGGAAGCGTGTGAGGAAGTTGAGCTCTTCGTCGTCGGAGGTGTCAAACATCGTCATCACCGACCCCCCGAAGAGCTCATCTTCCCCAAAAGTGAAGAGTGGTGGGATTCGTGTGCAGTCGGCGAGGTGGTTGAAGGATGAGGAGAAGAGGCATGTTTCGCAGCAGATGGCGCATGATTTGTTGGTGAATAAGTATGAGAGTTTGAAGAAAGTGAAGGATGAAGTTGTGAAGGAGTTGGATGAGTTAAAAAAGAAGGAACTGAAGTCGAAGGAGGTGGCGGATGAAAACATTAGAATGAGGCGTAGTGTGACTGATTTGAAGAAAAAGACGCGAGAGTTGGAAGAGAAGAATGATGAGTGTGAGAAGAGGGCGAGTGCTGCGGAGAGAAGAATGAGAGATGCAGAGGCGAAGTTTGAGGAGATGATGAAGGAGATGAGTGTGTTGAGAGCGAAGAATGTTGAGTTGGAGAGGACTGTGGCTCGGCGGGGTGATGAGAGGCAGGCGTGTGAGAAGTTGGAGCGCATGAGGGATGAGTGGGAACGTGTGAATGAGGATCGTTTGTTTGAGTTTCACATCCCTATTCGGGATAATCATTTGGCCGGCCAAGTACTCGTCAATCAAAGTCTCGACGAAAGCATAGTATGTTACAATGGTCATCCGAGCAAGAAGTGTCTCCATGCCAGCTTACGAATGCGCGGCCATCTCCACAAATTTTCAATCAGGAAGCCCGCGAGACTGCCTAAGGATGACTAACTTGGTAAGTGAAAAAGTAAATAAGATAGTATATCCTATTCTAATACATATCATTTTCATTGCAGATCTTTGCCTGCCTTCACCACCCCATCAATTTACTCCCGAGAACGAACCATCGGCTCTCTTAAGGGCCACCTAGGGGCAAGACATGATAGAACCTCCACGCGGTTTGCCCTGGGCAGTCTTCGGACTGGCGAATACTATCATTAAGTTGAATCTGCTATCAGTCAACTTGAACGTTGCGTCGCGTTAGAGGGGTATATAAAGCACTGCCTCTCATTTCATTTCATTTCAATCATGCAGACGCCGAACAGTCAAGTCAGCTCTCCTCGCGGACCGCAGTTAAGGCCGCGAAATTTATTTGAGGAGTTTGTCAGGCTAGAGGAGCAAGACAGAGTTTTTAATAATCTTGCTCGGATTGGCAATCCGATGACAGCAACTGCTGTCAATCCAACGGAATGGCGCTACATTCCAATTTTTAGCCATGTGCCAGCTAGTGTGGAAGTCGACAGTGCTACCAAAGAGAGAGTCAAAGACTCTCTCAGCAGAATTGGTAGGGTGTAAGATGACGTTACTCCCGAGAACGAACCATCGGCTCTCTTAAGGGCCACCATGGGGCAAGACATGATAGAACCTCCTCGCGGTTTGCCCTGGGCAGTCTTCGGACTGGCGAATACTATCATTAAGTTGAATCTGCTATCAGTCAACTTGAACATTATGCAGTCGATTGCTATCCCTGAAGCATTCTGATTCGCTGTTGAGCAATTCATTGTTGAAAACCCTATATAAGCCAGAAGATTGTAGCGCTTCTCATTCAATTTGAAGTCACGATGGAAGCGACATCTGCCGACAACATTCCCGTCTTCACCGATGAAGACAACGGCATTCCCAACTTCATCATCCTCGACGAGTGGGATGAAGAGGATGAGAAGAAGGGGAAGATCAAGAAGATCATTTGGACGGATGAGGTGTGGACTCCTAAAACCACCCGCATCCGAAAGGTGCCAGATGCACCAGTACGACCTCGGCGGTATAGGGTCTATGACAACCTAGCTGTCATACCTATTGACTATTCAAGCCAATAGTCAACTTAATTGACACCATTGACACCGAGAACGAACCATCGGCTCTCTTAAGGGCCACCATGGGGCAAGACATGATAGAACCTCCTCGCGGTTTGCCCTGGGCAGTCTTCGGACTGGCGAATACTATCATTAAGTTGAATCTGCTATCAGTCAACTTGAACGTTGCAAATGCAGTTCGGTGTAATACTTCCTTTCGACGGGCGTTCCTGTAAAGGGCGGCGGTGAAACCCGTAGCTATGTATACCGCAAGGGACATTCGGCAATGGTCAATCTTGTTAAACCTCTCTGCGTCATGTTTGCAAGTGATTGCCTCTGTCTCAACGTAGTATGCATTCGCGTCAGGGCGACATTTAGCCAACTGTCGAAGGTTGCCTAAAACTTTCCATTGCATACGTTATGAGAACCATGAGTTCTACCTGTCTCTATCAATGAGACGAATTGATGAATGGAATGAAATGGGAGGACACTCACGCGCCACACGCAACATAACACACTTCTCTCTTCCGTAGTCTAACAAGCTCTTTACACATGGATCGCAGTCGATTGCTATCCCTGTATCAGAAGTGTAAGCTATCTTAATTTATTTGACACTATTTTATCTACCATCATCGTCCATATGAAATGTTTTAAGATTTACAAGTTAGACTAAGCGTGCTACTATTTCCAAATGAAAAAGTATACATGGTTAAATCATCCACTTAAGCCCATCCGTAGTCTAACAAGCTCTTTACACATGGATCGCAGTCGATTGCTATCCCTGTATCAGAAGTGTAAGCTATCTTAATTTATTTGACACTATTTCATCTACCATTATCACCCATATGAAATGTTTTAAGATTTACAAGTTAGACTAAGCGTGCTACTATTTCCAAATGAAAAAGTATACATGGTTAAATCATCCACTTAAGCCCATCCGTAGTCTAACAAGCTCTTTACACATGGATCGCAGTCGATTGCTATCCCTGTATCAGAAGTGTAAGCTATCTTAATTTATTTGACACTATTTCATCTACCATTATCACCCATATGAAATGTTATAAGATTTACAAGTTAAACTAAGCGTGCTACTATTTCCAAATGAAAAAGTATACATGGTTAAATTATTCACTAAAACCCCATTCAAGTAAGTCAGTATGAAAGCAAAGATAATACGAAATAAACATTTATTATGGCATGTATTTCAAAAGGTCTTCATCGTCAATATCGTCCCAGAGTCTGGCTTCACATAGATCACAAAAACAGTTGAGCTGCTTTAAACGTTCTTCTGCAGCGTCCCTCACTTTCTCAATGTACGCCCACTCCGCCACGGTTCGCGGTTGGGAGTTAGGGGTGTACCACTCCCATATTTGATGTAAGTGCGACTTGCTGGTCATCTCCATCACCCCTTCGGCATCATATTGTAAATATTTCCACCGTATGCCTGCTAGGTCGGGCAACTCCTCTTCATCGTCCTCCAATAATGATAACTTTCGTATATTGTCGAGATTGTATGTCTTCTCCACCTTCGCCTTTCTTGGTGCATTTGGTGTAACGAGCACCTTTGCTGATGTACATGGAGAGGAGAACTCCAATGCGGTATTTGGTGTTGTTGGAGGACTTGTCATGTTGTCTTTGAAATGCTGACTTTGAATAATGATAACTTTAACATTTTTCTAATTCTTAAGTATACACAAGCAGCCAATCAGAATGAACATCCAATGAATGAAGAGGATGAAAGTATATAAGCAAAGTGACATTCAGGTCATTTCATTTAATCTGTGAATCATACAAGTGACGAACGCACGATCTCTCTCTTTGACTATTATTTGAGGTGTACAAGTGAACTGCTATCTCGTGAATTCCAAATTTGAGTGAAGTCTCTATCTTGTAGAAGTATCAACCTTAAACTTGATTTCGTTGAAATGGTAAGTTGAAAATTTCCTCTCTCATCTCCCTCAAACGTGTGACTAATAGCATCTTCCTCAATTTCAGGCATCAACTTCATCACCAACGCCCTCTCTTCTCGAGGAAAGTTTAGAGTTATTGAGTCAAGGTAGGTTGTAACACTACACTGAGGCTTGAACAGAGATGAAAGAATGATTTCTCTTTCAGGTGATGTGAGTTCCAGCTCAGGACTCTCGCGGCAAGGCAACGAGTGGGAATGTGCCGACTGCGGACATATGTTTACAAGGAAGCACAGTCTCCTTCGACACATCAAACAACGTGTGTGTCAACGCAAAGCGGCGTCAATCTCCGGAGGTGAAGTTGATTCTGACGATGACATCTCCTTTCCTTGCGATTTGTGCCCTCTTTCTTTTGATAGTCACTTTCAGCGATCTTCGCACAGACTTCAACACACGCATGCAAATGATCACTACACCAACGGTACCTCTACCATCTCCCTCATTAATGTTTCACATAATAATTTAGTACGCGACTACTGCATGGAGTCCAATACTCAAATTGTAGATTTTCCTGAGTGGCTCCTTCAAAATTCTAACATTATCGAAGCGCTCTTCAATAATTTAGACAATTTTAGAATGAAGGCGCTCATCTACCTTAAACTAAAATATATTAAAATAGATTTTCAAACGGGTCAAGTGACGGAGAGAATACAGTTTCATGTTCCTTCCTCTTCCGCAACCGAAGTTGTAGACTGCGAGTCTTGGCTAAATTTTCACATTCAATGTTTAAAATCAAATGTAGATAAATTCAATCAACGCGACAGCGCTCTCATTTTTGATGGTGTGGACTCAGCCATATTCAAAATTTCCCTATTAGAAAGTCATGCAGCTCGAGGCACATTTAAACTACCAAAAACGTTGTATAATAAGAAAGCTGTCATCAATGTTGATTGTAAATCACAGTGTTTCAAATATGCAGTCCTATCCATCCTTCACTATAATGATATCAACGCGCATCGAGATCGCACCTATAGCTATAGACAGTGGGAGGATGAACTAGACTTTGAAGGTTGTGATAGTAACAACATGAAAATCAAAGATGTAGAAACGTTCGAAAAACATAATAAGATTAAAATTGTCGTTCACGTGTGGGAGAAGGGGTTGAAGGGTGCCCGCTATAATTCACGTTCAACTTGTTATGAACGTGTAGTCAACCTCTTATTAGTAAAACAAGATGATAGCGAGGAATGGCACTACTGTGGTATTCCCAAAATCTCTCGCTTGTACACTCACTTGGGGCACTCTAAAAGAGGTGAACATTTTGTATGCGACCGCTGCATCCGCTCATTTTGGAGTAAAGATAAATTTGAAACTCACTATGAATGGTGCAAGCGAGGTAAATTACAAATGGAACGCATGCCCAAAGATAAAATATTTTCACATAGGGATAATGGTGACGAATTAAGTCCCCTGCGTGTCATTTACGCAGACATAGAATGCTACATTGATGATATCATCCACAAGCCAGCAGCCATATCCTGCTATGAAGTATGGCATGACCACTTTAGGAATAGACAAAACAAAATGCATACTTGGCAAGGTGAAGATTGCATTTCAAAATTTCTAGAATTTCTCGATAAAGCTGCTAAATTTCAACAATCATATGATTCCCAATTGCAGCGTAAGTCACTACATATGTCAGATGAAGACAAACAAAAATTTGAAAGTTGCACATCCTGTCCTAAATGTCATAAAACGTTTGATGACGATAAAATTAAGAAAGTGCGTGATCATGATCACATCACTGGTAAATTTAGAAACGCACTCTGCTCCAAATGTAACTTTTCACTTAGGTTGAGACGTCGTGTACTACCCGTCATTTTTCATAACTTTAAGGGCTATGACAGTCATATGCTCATAAAAGGAGGGTTGAGCCAGATGAAATCGTGGCAGTTTAATGTAATAGCACAAACGAGAGAAAAATTCATGGCAATGACAGCAAAAGTACCAGTAGATAAAACTAAAGAAAATAAGACAGTCTTCTTCGAAATAAAATTTTTAGATTCATTTCAATTCATGTCAGCGTCACTAGCTTCTCTCGTTCGTAATCTCAAGTTTCTTCCCCATAGTCAAACTTTGAAGAAACACTATCCAAACTTAACGGATGAAATAATCACTCGCAAAGGAGTCTTTCCTTATGCGTATTTTAGCTCAATGTCTAAACTAAATGAAACAACCCTTCCTTCCATTGACAAATTCAAAAACGATTTGACGGGTGAAGATTGTCCAGTAGAGGACTATGAACATGCTCAAGAGGCATGGTTAAAATTTAATTGTAAAACGTTTGGCGATTATATGATCGCTTACTTAGAATTAGATGTCATTTTGCTGGCTGATGTCTTTCAGGAGTTTCGACGAGTGGCATTAGAAGAAGACAAATTAGATCCTGTCCACTTTGTCAGTCTACCAGCCATGTCCTTTAAATCAGCCTTTAAAATGACTGGTGAGACCATTCATCTCTTACAAGACCCGGAGATGTATAATATATTTGAGCGCGGAATACGCGGTGGTCTCACATTTGTAAATAAACATCATATAAAATCTGAAACAGTAGGTGATGATCATATCCACCTAAAGTACTATGACCAAAATAATTTATATGGCAGTTCACTGTCTAAACCACTACCTCATTCCGAGTTTAGTTGGTTAAATCAAAATGAGCTTGAGTATTACTCCAACCCTTCAAACATACTGAATATTCCAGATGAAGGTGATTGGGGATATTATTTTGAAGTGGATTTGATTTATCCAAATAGTATTAAAAATAAAACTGCTGATTTCCCACTCGCACCTGAATCTGGCGAAGTGACTGAAGATATGTTTTCACCATTCATGTCACAATTTCATAATAACTTAACAGAGTGTGGACAGCCAAGGTACAAACCATGCCGCAAACTTTTACTCACCCAATATGATAAGAAAAATTATCTCGTACACTTCTGCATATTAAAATTCTATTTAGAAATGGGCATGCTTCTAAAGTCAGTTCACCGCATTATCAAATTTAGACAGAAAGCCTTCCTCAAACCCTACATAGATAGTAACAGTCAAAAACGTGCACTCGCCCAAAATAATTTTGAAAAGGATTTTTATAAATATAAGAATAACAGTCTATTCGGAAAGACCATGGAGGATGTTAGAAAACGTATGAATTACAAACTAGTCGTTGATGAACAAAAATATCACAAATTGACCTCATCACCTCTTTTCATTGATAGAGACATCATCGATGAGGATCTTGTAGGTGTTAAAATGATTAAATCAGAAGTTGAGTTGTGCAAACCCATCTATATTGGGCAAGCCGTTTTAGATTATTCCAAGCTTGAAATGTATCAACTCTTCTACAAAATATTAAAACCATGCCCTCTCGTAAAAGAGGTTCGCTTGCTGGGTGGTGATACAGATAGTTTCTTTTTAGGAATTACCACTCAAAAAGATTTAAATTTTAATGAAGTAGGTAAGTCATTAGAAAAATATTTCGACACATCTAACTACAATCCCACTCATCCACTCTATTCCATACAGAATAAAGCCAAACTTGGTTGTTTTAAGGATGAAACAGCAGGAAAGGAAATAGATGAAATGATTCTCCTCCGTCCTAAAATGTATTCCATGAAACTAAAAGAATGTGCAGATAGTATTAAGCGTGCTAAAGGTATATCAAAATCCATTGTTCATAAAATGAAACATCGGTCCTATAAGAAGGCCTATAAAAATAAAACTATAACGTTTGTCAATATGACAATCTTAAAATCTCAAGTTCATACTGTGAAAACGTACACGTTCAAGAAACGAGCACTTTCAGCATGGGAGGATAAGAGGTGTTGGATAGGACATAACACATCTCTTCCACATGGACATCCTGACACAAACATACCTCCACCCAAAAGAATAAAACTCACGCTACCACATTCAGGAGATGTATTGACATAATCAACTTTAACTCAGTATTTTGATGTTGCTTTTTGTAGATATACATGGTTGTTTTATGTATCGCATGAGATCGTTTCTTCCTTGTGAATATATGCCTACAGTCAGCCCATTCCCCCTATATCTGTGAAAAGACTTTTTCATATACATATTTTTATTTCAATAAACATATCACAATGACTTCACTTTGTTTTCCGAAACACTAAAGTTACGAGGGATTTAGTATCTTTCACATGGATACACTCTTGTAAACCATTGGTAATTTTGATAGCAATAGAGGGTATAGTTTGTTTGACGACGGGATGATAGAAAATAGATTCAAACATCTTCTCGACTATTCCATATGAAGCGTCTTTATCATGAATGAAATCACGTAAAATGTATTCTTTTTTCTCGCCAACAGAAATAGGTAAAATCAAATCACTTTGAATGTAAAGGTGCTGTTCATGTTTATCAAGTGTCATTGGTGTTTCTATACCAATCGTATGCGCAGCAGCAAACACAGTTTGTAGCATTGAAAAGCCAAAGAGTTTTTTCAAATTTTTACTCAATTGACATTGAATGTCATCACCCAGTTTCAGAACAACGCGTTGATTTTCAATTGAAAACGAAATGTGGTGTGTCTTTGCATCATATTTACTTTTCATCACATGCTTCAACTTCTGTTGTATATAAGGATTTACTACATGAATGAAGCTTTCAACTGTATGATATAGACGCGGCATTATATTGATAGCAACTTTAGATTCTTCATAAGACTGGTAAATTTTCTTGATGCGATCACCATAGATGTCCACCCACCATTCATCATTAACTGAATCAGCTTTAGTGTGATATTCATGAGAACCATACACCACACCGCTTCCAATAATAGGCGTATAATGTCTTACAAAATGACGCAAGGTTGGAGAGAAATAAACTGTAAGTTTGTCATTATATTTCTGAATAACCAACTTATTTTTGTCCGCCATAATTTTTTCTCCATACTTCTTACCCACAGTCTCATTCCATCGTTTTACTAACTCAATAAGTGATAAAGGTTGAACACCACGCTTTTTCAAAATGATGCGTTCTTCGCATTCTACAACATCTTCATCAAATATTTTAAATCTATAATGAAATTTGTTGATTCGATTTGAATAAACTTTTCTAACATTTGCAGTAGCAATTGACGTTAGATGTAGTCCATGGCCAAAACCAAGATGCGGATAGAATTCACTATCCAACCTCAGCGTAAGACCTTTAGTAAAAGAATGAAAGCGGAGGAACTGTCTCCCACTCCAATGATAGATAGTAAACTCATAAGCTTTCTGATTTTTATTCTTCATGATGGAAGTATTACCACTGTTGAATGCCTTAATAATTTTCTCATTCCCAAATGGCTCATAAGAATCTGATTTTATCTGAATCCATTCATAGTTCCATTTTCCATCTGATGTTAAATTGTATGGGAAGTGGAATGCATTATTCATCGTTATTCCATCATGGGTGCGAGGAGTCAATATCATTTCTTCCAAATCATTCACATTCTGAATATTGCTATCATAGCAAATACTAGAAACGCCAACCTCCCATTCACCTTCTAAATGCAGTGGCCGATTTAATTCTACTCGATAGTCTGATGGTTTATTTTTGGGAAATTTATTCATAGAAGCATTACTGGGCAAGTAGATTAGAAACGAGTCCTTATTTTCACTTTCCATATTATTCACATTGGAAAAATATAATAGCATACTTTTGCATTAACTCTTCATTCGGAAATGGAGTGTAATACTTGTCACAGCATCTTTATGAAAAGGGATCAACGCACCAGCATCATCATAAATGGCAATATCAATTTGTGGGATGTAGTTTGATTTCAGCTTTGTATAATGCACTTTCTTGAAAGTATGCTCAGATAAAATACTGCAGCTTTTTGGCTGGTATGGTATCATTGCTAGCAATGGAGCTTCAACATCTCCCACACGTACATCTTCACCAATATTGGAATATATCTGAAAATAGTTAATACGACGCGATAGCGACATGTCTGCGCTAGCTTTGGTTACAGTACCACTTTTAAAGATATTTTGATCAAAACCCAAAATGTCCATTAGAGTTTTATCCATAATTAGTTCAATACCTTTTCCATTTATAGTGAGAGACAAAGTACCTTCTTTTTCAGAAAATGAAATATGTTGCTCATTAATCACTTCATTTAAATAATCTACAACCAATTTAACCGAAGTAATAATGCGAGGCATCAACACTCTTGTTTCATGTAAGAAACCACCAAAAGGCTCTACACACTTTCTGTATAAAGATACGGCCCATTCTGTATCAAATTGATTTGGCCTTTCACATGGTAAATGTTGCATATCAGATTTTCCATGAACAGCTGCAGAACGATGTCGTAAGAACTGATGAAAATCTTTTGAACAAACTAATACTAGATCATCATCATTTAATTTGCTTATTGCAATATGATTAGATGATTTGATATAAGTCAATGTTGCCACTTGTTTACCATCAACTCGAAGGAGATAATTAAATTTCTTCAATAATGTTTCAGGAGTCATGTTTGTCTTTCTTGGCTTAATCACAATCTTCTTCACCAACGTCTTCTCATTTCTTGGAATAAGATCTACATAATAAGCTTCCTCTCGATATATTAACTGTTTATGACCACTTATGTGGTAATTAACGTTAAAATTATCATAGCTTGTTAAGGCGCTAGCGAGGTAGCCTAAATCATTTCTTAAACTTGGACTTAAACCAACAATCCAATCTTTCTCAACTACATGATGTACATAATTATAATCATCATTGTGCGGAGTAAATTGGACAATATGTTTACACGCTTTATTCAAGAAATCATATATAAACTTTTTACATGATAAGAGATCTTTCTTTGACCACTGTGGAATGTATACTCGGCACCCCTTTTCACATTGGTAAGCAGCTGTACGCCTCATATTAATAGTCATCACCTCATGATCAAAAGTATAGACACAGTTGCTATAAACAAGTTGAGTGACACCCACTTCCCAATTTCCATTTAGCTGTTGTACATGATCAATGGGAGTAGAAAAGAGTGCAGCTCGATTACTAGTAAATCTCTTTGTAGCCGCATTGCTAAGCAAAATATGATAAAACGACATTTTTATATTGCTAATCTGCAACTTTGCATAACATCATGAAGACTTGGATTTTGGACTCTCTACAATATATCAGAGTTGATCGTGATGGAAACGTACATTTCAAAAATTCTCATGGTCATACATCAAGAGGAATTACATTAACATGGCGACAATTTGTCAACCTCAATGATATCATGAGGGATTTGGAATATTTTGAAACATTAAGATTCATCTCCTTGGGTGATCAAGTTTGGCTTCAACATTACAGAAATGAAATTCAAATCTACCATTCTCATTCCGCAAACTGTTTCTCATTTCGCAAATACAATTGGGAGAAGTATAGAAGATATATACATCGCTCCATCATGACATTTATTCGTCGTGAGTTCATCGCCCTACTATGCAAATCTTAATCAGACATGACTACCACACATCATGAGTTGGAAATTAGATTCCCTACAACGTATTGAAACGGATCATGATCGAAACGTCTATTTCAAAGATTCAACTGGAAATGTGAGAAGAGAGTTTGCTTTATCTTATCGTCATTTTCAATCTCTACATCATATCATGAAGGACTTGAAATACTTCTATATGAAAAGACATTCACGTATTGGAAATCGCATCTGGCTGCGCGTCAACAATCGGCGAATTCAACTCTATCATTCCCAACTTCATACTAACTTCACATTTCATCAAGGTAGTTGGGAAAAGTATAAAAGGAAGGTACATCGCTCAATTTACTCATTCTTTCATCATGAAGCGCCATCGCTACACCATCGTCAACATTCTCCGTCGCTTCAGACTCTACACCAAAATCGATCTCACAACATTACACCAACAGCTTCCAAACAGCAAGTATTACCCGGGCCGTCCTCAAATGTTAGTGGTGAAGATGAACAATTCACGGAATCTTCAACTCTTCCCAAATGGGACTGTACAGATTCTCGGCGCCCTTTCTCATTCATCGGCGCAGTCAATGCGCTTAGAGCTACAAAGACTACTACGTCGGATATGGAAGAGGGAGAGGTGTGTGATGTCGAATCTGACTGTGGACAATATGGTGATCTCTACTCAATTGAGTGACAGTCTATCATTTTTGAAGATTCGTACCAGCAGTTACAGTTTGTGTTATGAACCCGAACTTTTTCCTGCAGCTCTCATTAGTTGTTGGTTACCTGTGCATGTGGCAATCTTTCATAATAGTAAAGTGATCATTACTGGACTAAAATCTCATGTACAAGCAAATGTGATCCTAGACTATCTCATTGAGTATGTACGTACCCAGCGGATTGTAAAATAAAAAACAATTTTTCCAACATGATGTTTTTATTTCAAATCATGATAGAACTTACAAATCATTTTTTCATTAGAGGATGGATTACATGAAAAGTTTTGAATAACAGATGCAAATCGAGATACATGTAAACGTCTTAAGATGAAGTACAGTACAAAAGCACCACACGTTGATGAAAGTGGATGTTGTAGTATGCGTTCATTTCGCTGATATTGACGCGTATGTTTTCTCAACCACTGCTGTGTTGGTATATTTGGAGGTTGAGCAAGAGAGTCAAATAGTTCACCACGTCGGTCTTCTCCAATAAAGATCGCTTTCCAATGCTCACCGCCTAAATTCTGCGAATGAGTGTTTAGCACAATAAAGATGGGATAGTGATTTACTGCAGGTGGTAAGGTATCGAGTGAATAGACATTATCGAAAGCTTTCAACGTCGCTTCGTCTGCATTACGCTGCACTTTAGTCTTAATATCGTCAGCAGTCAACCAACTCATTAACGATTATACTGAAGAATCACGTCACGATACTTTGTAATTTCAATATTTGAATCGAAGACTGCATAAATTAATACATTGATCGTCTCAGGTAGTGTTCTTTTGAACGTCAAATCCAAACGAATATTATGAGGCACGTTCGCTTGACGATAGGGTGCACTAATATCGCTGTCAGCAGTCAAATCAAATGCATAAATAGTATATCCACTCTTAAACTCTTTCATAGTCAGTCCGTTGGTGTCATCCGTATTGTAAAAGCCAAAGACATCCATAAAATCAACATAACTGCGCATAAATTGATCCGAAGCAAAATCTGGTTTGTAGGGTGGACCAGGATGACTCACACCATTAACACGTAAAGCAATTTCACTTAACTGATTGTGTTTAAAATTGAAAGGATTCTTCTTTATATTACCATTAAATGCATCATTTTCAACCATTGCCACCATGAGGAGCTTCGGTGCTTCCGATGGAAAGAGGCCATCTTTCATGAAACTCTTTTGATCTTTCGGAATTGTAAAGGTGAGAAGCTTTGTATGCTGAACGGGGTAAATGGCATTTTGGCGGTTAAGACCTTCAGCATGCCCTCTAATGACACTTGGATTCGGTACTACTCGACGAATGTAAAGTGCAATATCTTCCACATGAATTCTAAAATTGTCAACTTTAGCAAATGCATTCAGCGCAAATTCAGGCTTATTCAATGTCAGCTTGAGTCGCATGCTGGTATTACAGAGTAAAAACTTTGACTGTCTAAAGAAGTCTAAATTCAGCGGACCATATAGCTGACATACTCTACTATCTTTAATCATAGCAGATCGCTTTACAAAGCCACTGTTTGTTTCAACATCAAATTTTCCTGCTTCATCTCTGTACCATCCCATGGCTTCCATATGACTTTTTTGTGCTGCTGGATGAAACTGTGATACATGATTGAAATATGATTTATAGGGATAATCGCTTTGACCACCTTCCACCTGCTGCTCTCCAATCGTTAGAGAAACATCGCGAAGTAATGTAGTCAATGGTAAATTGTTCAGTCCAACTTTATGTGCATCGTCAATAGCAGTTCCATCTGCTTGCTGAATTCTAAACCTCAAATCAAGCATCGCATAACTCAAATCTATGTAGTCATCACTACCACCAGGAATAACAAATTCAATGGGGCCAGCATTCTCAGCTGTTCGAGGATGATAATCTACAATACTTGAACTAAGAATATCTGTCTGTATGGCTTGTTGATCAAACAAACAAAAACCGGAAGTTTTACACTCCATGATTAGAAGTTATAGCAGCGTCGTCGTTTAGCGCCTGATGAATGATTAGAGCCTCTACGACGTTTGCGTGAATGCCTTTTGACTGAAGATCGCACCTTACCAGCTCCGCGATGTTTCCTCCTTCCTTTTTTCATTCGTTTAGGTGATTTCTTTCCTTGAGTAACACCAGCAATGGTCTGCTTCAATGTTTTTAAACCGCGTTCCTTCCCACGATTCAACAAACTGCTCTTAAAACTTCTACCTCTGGAAAGATCACTAGCAACATCACCAGCAAAGCCAACGGCATTACTTAAAACATTTCGTTTTAAAGATCTACCGACATTGGATATGAGAGGTGCTACAACAGATTTCAGTGCACCAAGTATGCTACCTCCACGTTGGCGGCGAGCACCGATGTAAATTTGTCCTCCACCACTTACGTAGGAGGGTCGTGAATAAAATGAGGCAGTTGGATTCATAGCTCAAACCCTAAACATTGTTAGTCACAACTTTGCATGAATCACTGTCGATCACTTAGATGAAAGATGTCGGCACGGCGCATCCAAGAGTTCATACTTGAAGGATAACCAGTCCATTTAACAAGACACCATTCTTCACCTTGCCGTTTTTTACATCGAATGATTTTCTCTACCAAATATGTTTCACTTTCAGTGACTACCTCAATCTCATCGCGGTAAAAGCTACCCTCAATTTCTTCATTATCGTAATCTTTCAACTTGTAGGTGGTCGGAGAGTCTTTTTGATTAATCCTTGATACTGTAAATACCTCCTCTGTCCAATTCGGGAGGTACCCTTTAGCAAAAACACTTTTCACTTTTGAGATACGAACTTTATCGCCAATTTTCACATCACTTTTCACATGAGTGCGTTTACGTTGGAATGATTCGCGCACTTTATCTACATTGTCAGCATTTACATCTACTGGTCTGAGTCCAATAGAACGATGGATAGAGTGATTGTAGGCATGGAGTGTATCTTGTAGAACCTTTGTCCAATTTTGTGTCAAGTTGGCAGTAAAATGTCGCCACAAGCGATTTTTTAATGTGCGATTAAAACGTTCAACGAGTGCAGCTTTATAAGCGCTCTTTACACTAAACAACTCAATGTCATGCCTCTCAAATAATCTTGTCACATGCTGATTTTCAAACTCTTTTCCTTGATCACTCTGAATTCTTTTTGGAATGCGACCTTCTCGAAAAATTGTTTGGAATGCTTTTGCTACTCCTTTCCCTTCTTTAGTTTTTAAAGGTTGAGCCCACGCATAACGCGAGAAAATATCAATGACGGTTAAAATAAAATTATTGCCCGAGTTATGTTTTGAAATGGAGGCAACATCGCACAAATCTGCTTGCCACTGTTCATCGATGTCATGAACAATATAATGGCGGGTGCGGTACTTCTTTTTCGCTTGTTTGTGGAGTGTATAGGTAGCCTGACCCTTTAACCATCGTTTCACTTGTGATTGTGGAAGACCACTCGCTTTTGATAATTTCTTGATAGATGCAAATCCTGCCGGATGTTTTACATCATAATAGATTGACTTCAAACGTTCAGTCGATGACGACTGACTCTTTTTCCTCCTTCTCATCTTTTTGTTTTCTTGCCTTTCTACATTTACAACAACTGCAGCATTTAGCTTTAGCGGTTTTGCGATCGTGTTCACATTGCTTAGGGGTTTCATTATGAGAGCTGGCGCAGCAAGTGCAAGTGACAACGACATTCACCTCTGGCGGCTCATTACATGGCAAGCAACACATCTGCTTCATATTAATAGTCTGAGAACATGTATTTCCTGGGAGGAGCTGTTTTACGTTTTCCTTTTACCAGTTTTAGTGGCGATGTAGATCTACGTCGAGTTCTTCCTCTTGTTTGCTTAGTGAGTGTGGGAGGGGATGTAGCAGGTGACGCCTTAAACCAATTTGTTGGCATTTTCATCGTCTGAGGCATTGGAGTAGTAGCCACTGTTGAATCAAGTTCTTTCAATGTCTCATTATTTAAAGCAAATTTTGGCACATTATGCTTTTTCAATAGTTTAAGAAAGTATGACCAACCAGGTGGAACATAGCCCTGACGGCGCTTTCTACGTGTCGCATACTGAATCAAGTCTTCATAACGTGAAGCATCAATCACTTTATTTTCATCTGTAATGATTTCTCCTCTATCATTTACATTGAGATGGGGCTCAATACTGTTGAAAAGAGATATGGCATGTGCGCGAGATGCTAAAGGTGTAGCAGTCGATACAGAGTCACGCATCTTATTCTTCAAGTTTTTCAATTGCTCAACAGTTTCCGATTGTAATAATACAGCACGATGTGGATCTTTGATGTGAACATTTTGCTGATAATCTATTTCTTTCCTATACATTTGATTTGCAAGAGGTTGCTTTACTTGCTGCATGGCAGTCAATTGTACATATTCATCCTGAGGAATAACAATCATGCGAGAATAAGAACTCATAGTTTGTAGATAATCATGGGAGTTTTCAAAATATCACTTCGAAATCTAAATTCTTCCGGACACTCTTGCGTAAAGTCAATGAATAAGTAACCGTATGGTTTTTCAGTAGCTGCTTGAAAAATTTCAATTAAGGCTTTTGATCCTCTGGGTGCAACTTGTCGCGCTAAAATTTCAAATTGACTTTTATCTCGCGGATTCTTGAAAATAGCATAATAGTGTGTATTCAGGTTTCGTGTACGAGCTTCTTTTCCATCAGGAAACAAATTTTGTGTAATATAAATGATAAAACACCTTTTATGGTGTGCTGCGCGAGTGAACATATCTGTAACATCTTTTGAATTCTTACTTTCTTTTAATAAATCATCCAATACAACAACATCATTAGACTGAAGTTTATCCACTGGAATAATTCCTTCATGTCGAATAAAGTTGCGACTTTGCAATTCCTGAAACAGCGACGGTTGATAAATACCATAACACCAAATCACTCGATTGATAGGTTCCTTAAACAACTCCCTTCTTTTATCCAATAAATTCAGCGTGAAAACAGTTTTACCTGCATGAGATGGACCTGATACAGTCAGAACTTTATCACATTGAAGTCTGAAATCCATTTTATCACTTTGAGATTCAACATTTGCATAATTAACGCTTAGAGCCAAAGATATTACCCAATAGGTTGCCCACGGCAGGAGCTATCATTGGAAGTATTGCTGAAAGGAAACCGCCCTTTTGTGTTAGAGTTTTCCTCTTTCTTTGAAGGGTGACTTTAGGATTGGAGATGAAACGCAATTTCGTAGCATATCGCTTAAGTAACTTTCGTTGTTTTGGCGCTAATTTCTTCGTCCTCAACTTCCTCACATGAGAAATAATTTCACAAATGAATTTATCGTTAGCATGTCGTATAGCATTGTATCGCTGATTTGCTTTCATTCGTCGGAGAGCTTGAATGGCTGAAGAAAACTTTTGACTTTTACGTTTCGCCATTTTACGTTTCGCCATTTTCCGTGTTAGTCTTTGCTAAAACCTATCTTTACCACATTTGCATAGGTACTAACTATTGCGACATAAGTGACACTCGAAATGAGCAATATCACAGTGGTTACATTGGCAAAGTTGAATGCAATTACGTATGAAACAGCGTTGACAAAAAGCATGCTTACATCTCTTGAAGATGCGCTTTTCATTTCCATCCTTTCGCTTACATACATCGCAACACATAGTTTCACCGTTACTGATGTCTATAGCAAGTCTTTTTGAAGATATGAATTTGCTAGCCTTTTCTGAATAATAGACGCATGTACAGAAGGAATATACTTCGAGAGTGAGCAGACATAGCTCGAAAACCAGTTGTGCTACAATCAAGTACCACTGCATTTTCAATTTTTCTTTATGGAAAGTTGAATGTGAATATCTGAAATCGCTTCAATCACTAGACTGCTACCATGATGGTTAAATGCGTTAAGACGTTCAGCAATTTTTATCATATGTCTTTTAAAAAATTCTTGGGGGTGATCTACCACTTCCATTGAATAAGAAGCAAAATGGAAAGAGCGACTTTCCACCTCTTCCTTTCCAAAATGACTAAACTTAATTTTCGCAACTAATCGCGCCATGATAATGCTATCAGAGAATGTATTCATTAACTCTAGAAATAGAGTGCTAGCATCATCAACCACTGCTTCGATGTCGGTCTCATCTTTATGAAATTTTATCACATAATCTTGAACAGCTCCTTTTAAACTTTGCCTATGAAAACGTAATGTTCCGCAGTCGTTTGAGAAAGACATGATCGCCCTTTATCTATCCCATCCATTGCATGAAAACAACAACTCTTCTCATAGTAACATTTATTGAATAACGGTAACAAGCATGCATTATAAATCAATGGTTTGAAAGAGATAAAATAGATACAGCTGATAACTATCATACAGCGAGCAATGATAACCATACAGGACTTTGGCAGTGTTGAGGTAAGGAGGAAAGAAGCATTGGTTATGAACGTAGCTACTACAACGAACAGACAAAATAGGAACACACAAATCCTTAAAACGTTTCGTGACTTCATGATAATGTTGATTCACTCTACTATCCCAAGGCGGGAGCAAAATATCATCAATGATTAGATTGGGAAATACTTTCCTCTCCTTACCAGGATTATTACAAAAGATGCGTATAACATTGAAAGCAGCTAACCATCGTTTAAAGTCAATAAGAAGAGCACTTTCACAAGAAAAGCCATAGTCTTGCAAATATTTCAGATTAAGTCCATGAATGTGTTTTCTCGCCCATTGATCAACATTGGGATCGCAGTTGGCATGTTGATGATAGACACTAACAATCTGATGTGTCCAATTGTTCATAGCAATAGCACTGAGCTCCTGTACAGGTTCACCCTCACAATCCATAAAAATGATGATAGAAGCCTAAAACGGAAATTTACACATCTAAGGAAGCGTTCTATAACATATTACAAAATGAAGAATTACAACGATGCTTTTCACGACAAAATACACAAATGATATGATGGCAACGAAGAAGTAAAATGTATCTAATAAGACCACGCCTACGACACTCAAAGCACATAAGCGAATTGTCATAGGGTAGAGTTAGGAAAGGACTAGTAATTCTCCTTCTTTGATTTGCGTTTTGATGTAGCATTCTTCTCCGACTTGCGCTTCGTACCACTGCTGTTAAGGATTTGATCAATTATGTCGTCCACGTTGGGTGGTTTCGGAATATATAGGATGGATTCCATATGCATGGAGAGAGAGGCTATTTTATTATCCTTGTGTCGACCATAATATAGCCCATTCACTTTGAAAAGGATATCCCAAGTACCTTCTCCGAGATCATCACATCTGATGGGTGTTGAATGATCTCCCTCCTTCTTATAGTAAGTACACCAATGTGATACCGGTAGGCAAATGTGATTACCATCCCAAATCTTTCTATAGGGAGTATCCTTGTCATCTCTCGCCTTCCACTCTTGAGCAAGAGGAGTAGGAATGTCCATATTTAATGTCACGTACTCCTCAATAATATCAAGTTGGTGGCGAATGTACGGACTCACGGGGATCAGTATGTAGTCCCCATACTGATTGTGCATTATCTTGACATCCGTGGAAGGGAGCATTCCCGTTTGGAGTACTACGCTATGATCGCCATAACGCAAGGCTTGTTTAAATTTACGCTGTAGCGGTGTAGGATTATGTACCTTGGTTGTTTCTTCCACTGGCCTCAGTTGTAGATGATCTGACCGTAGCGAACCTTGTAACGTTTGACCGCCATTTTGTCCTACTAGTGCAGCAGATGGAGTAGATGCCTGAAAATGAAAAAAGATTGTATTAAGTTTACGTTCAAGGGAGGAGAGGGAGGGAAGTAGCGACTTACCATTTTAGTTGGATAATAGAACAGGGAACTAGAGAGAGAGAAAATGTGCGTCCGTCACTCGTGTGATTCAACGATGGAATGATTCTCACTGTGGAAGGCTCGCTATTTATAAAGAAATGCTTGATTCTCATTGGATGATGATCCTCATTGGACAATAACATCAAGCTGATTCGAAATCTGGCCTCCGTTTACCCATCCGAGCCTTCGTTTTGGTGCTACAACCCAAAACGTCCCAAATTCTAACTCTGTCGTTTTTCGCCAATGTCCCAAAATCTTAAATGGCGTCTCACATCTAAACGAAGACAGATAGGAACAAGCCGATTCTTTCACTGAATTTGTCTCACTCTTAGCTTTCAAACGAGCTATCGCACGACAAAATCCGTCCACTGGAAGCCAAAATCGAAGCAAGCTGTCCAGGGGGGGGGACGTCAGCCGAAAATATTTTCTCTCCGATTGACTGGAAACTCACCCTACCGATGCAGAATTTCACGCTGAACACGAATCCGACCTCCGTTTTCTCATCCGACCACTCCTTCCACTCGAAACAACCCATTTTACAACCCAACATTCAGCAGATTGCACCAAAAACATCACACACTATAGCCTCAAGACTAATCCTGGCGGTCGCCCACGTCAACCTAGACGGTCGCCCACGTCAACCAGGCGGTCGGACCAACTCACCCGAGTCTCACACTCTGTCGTTGCAGAGGGGGGGGACGTCAGCGAACATGTTGTGAACGTGGACCCACCTGGCCGGCACACCACGACAGACCACAACCTCTGTCGTTCCAGAGGGGGGGGGACGTCAGCGAACATGTTGTGAACGTGGACCCACCTGGCCGGCACACCACGATAGACCACAACCTCTGTCGTTCCAGAGGGGGGGGCACTCAGACACGAAGCACCACGGCGGCCGACCACGACACTCTGCCGTGCCAGAGGGGGGGGACTCAGCGATGGCGGCCATCTTGCGCGGTCCAGAAGTGGAGTTTTGCTTACTACTAATAAAATATTCAAACAGGTTGATGGTGTTAGCATGGGTTCACCCCTTGCACCCACTTTAGCTAATCTTTTCCTCTCTGAAATGGAACGAAATTGGCATAATGAGGAGTGTAGTCCAATATATTACTATAGATATGTTGATGACTGCATATGTATTTTTGATGACATTAGTAAAGTTGAGTGCTTTAAACAATTTCTGAATCAACAGCACCCGAATTTAGAATTTACCTCTGAAGTTGGAGGTAAAAATATTTCATTTTTAGACGTAAACATAAATATGACCAATACTGTAGAAACTAGTGTTTTTCGTAAAGATACGTACACTGGACTTTTATTAAATTTTGAAGCGAATTGCCCTAAACAATGGCAGTCTGGCCTAGTATTAGGTATGATTAATCGTGCGTATATTATATCGAGTACTTGGAACATTTTCCATGATGAGATTCAAAATATACTACACATTTTTAAAAGTAATGGTTTCCAACATAGCTTTTCGATGTCTTGTAGTCTTATTTTCCTCACGGCAGGTCCTTGAATAATGATAAGCATCGGAATGCATATAATGAAATAATTGATATAGAGCTGCTGCGATTTGTATGATATCCCGCTTTTATTGGAGACTTTAATCGATTGAATACGGAGACTTTTGAGTGAAATTTTTGTATAACTAATGTTGTTGATAAACCCACACGTAATGGCGGCACGCTTGATTTGAATTTTGTCACAAACAACTATGTTTCTCACTATCTTCCACGTAAAACTTTGCCACCACTGGCATCTAGTGATCATGATATTGTTTTCATTAAGTCAAAACAAGGAATATTGTTGGAGGAAGAATTTGTGAAAGGAATTAATTTTCGTCAATATGTGGCCAGTTTTCTAGATGATATTAATTGTCAATAATAATGATATTGAAATTGCATTGGTAAACAAAATCATTGCAATTGATTTGATTGATAGGCGGAGCATTGTAAACATGCCACATGCTGTACAATGTGAACACGTAGGAGGATTCACTTAATATTCTATCATATGTACAATTTGTTTTTTTGTCAGTCTTCAAAATATATGACCTGCAATTGAAGATACCATCAATACTAAGGTCTGCCCAAATTTCAACCAAATTGACGAATCATATCCGAATTGAAAACTCATCTAGGAATCTTTTAGAAGAAGATACAGTGAAGTTTCGCTTTCAAGGTTCGCCATTTTGAAAATTTGACATTAGAATGTAAAGAAAAACCTTTTAGGAAGGTTCAAAAATGAAACCGCACTCTCCGTGACACCGTGCCAGTAGTACTGATAAGAACCCATTGTAGCGCTCACGCGGACAAGAACGACAAGTTATAATACACAAGTTCATATTTATATATGCATGAACAAAATTCATCAAAAATTGTATTTAGTTGGTGGCTATGATTGTGAGTTTGCAGATAACTGTCATGCCGATGTCAGCCAATATACCGGAAACCAACTCAGCGGTATCCCATTCTGTGGAAGTCCACTTAGCAGAAACCCACTCTATGGTAAGCCCCTTCAGCGGAAAGCCCATTTAGCAGTACATTTAGTGGAAGGTCTCGTTTGCTGTTTTGTCTTTGACCTATCGATCATGTTAGCCAGTGCACATAATGTAGCCCACACAACACAATGCCAGGTAAAGGGCCGAGGCAGAATGATCTCTTTTTTGTGACATTTGATGAATGAATGAATAGCACATGCAGAGAAAGCCATGGTCCTTCATATTTAAATCTGGCATTTTTCCTTTATTCTTGTTACAGAAACTCCAGTCTTCGATGTTCTCCTCGTATTTTTAGCATCAAAATTGCTTGTCTGTTGCAAAGTTATTTTTCAGTGAAGTGTTGGGTAAGGTAAAACAGGAGTCAATAAATGCTTGAATTCTCCAGCATGACGTCATATGTGCAGACTTGATCAAGAGTGCTAACAAGAGATATCTGCTGAGACCACTTTCAAAGTGGGAACCATTGTTATTTACCGATGTACATGTGTTGCTGATTGACACATCGTGAAAGAGAATTGCCGCCGAATGGGTATCCGCTTAGTGGGTTTCCGTTGAGTGAGCTTCCAGTTAAATGGCTTTTCGTTGAGTGAGCATCTGCTGAGTGGTCTTCCGGTAGGTGTGCATCCCTCTGAGTGAATTTCCAAATAATGGGCTTTTCGTGAAGTGGTCTTTCAATTGAGTGGGCCTCGTTAAGTTGTCTTTCCGTTGGGGTCCCGAGTGTGTTCCGCTGCGTGTGCTCCCGCTGAGTGGGCTTTCAGTAGAGTGTGTTTCTAAAGAGTGGGCTTCATTAAGTGGTCTTTCCGTTGAATGGGGGAGATCCCACTCGCCATCCTTTTAAACAGGACGCATTCAGAGGGATTCTTGAAATCTGATGACTGATGATATTCAATTGAGTCTCAATAAGGTTTTACTTTGCTCGATATTCATTTGGACTTTAACTTCAAATGAAAGGGATCTTAATTGAAAATATCTGGCCGGTTCCAAAATCCAGGCCAGTCTCCCCTGTGCTGATGTCGCGCATTACGAACGAAAAACCGAATTTATTTCATTGCAGCGAGCTCTTAACCCTATCAGGACCGGGCGATTTTGAAATTCGTAGGACCGGGGGGGGGCTCAGATTTTCAATATTCCGATGGATAAAACATTTTGAAATCAGGGCAGCAATATTTTTCGAGTCGCCTCTTTCGAATTGAATGGAAGCACCTATTTTGCATGAGTCGAAGATCTTCATACGAAAAATTTAAATTTAAAAATTGAATTTCCAATATTTTTCATTTTTCATGAATTTTTGTATATTTTTTGACTCTTCAAAAATTGTTCATTGCAAAAGTATTTCTGCAAACTTTTACTTAAGCATGTCTATATGGTGTTATGAGTATTATATTCTACGATAATTTTAGTACTATAAATAGCAATTTGAAATTTGAACGTAAATAATGTCTTTTCATGTACTATTGCATTTTTCTATCTTCACAAATGTCTCGTTCTTAAGACTTATTCGTTATAAAGACAAGGTTCTGATACATTCCGAATGCAATCTTTCGAATGGTGGCATGCATTTTGCATTATTCTGTGGGTTTCATATCTAAAAATTCACATCAAAAATTCATACACTTCATAGACCTATATTATATATACTCATTGACAAAATTTTTGAAACATTTACTTCTTTAACTTCTTTCATTTTTGACTGGTATATATACATGTATATATGATACCTTGATAATTTAGTCACAATCTCCACCAAGTCGCTAGCACAGAAAAACAACGCATGTAGCAGATTTAACTTTAATAGCGCGTGTTCAATAGCCCCTCTAGCTCCAATACATTCAGTAATATGAGATGGCATGGATTCACAAAGTTTCTGAATGAAGGATGTTTCAAGGAGAAGCCTCTGCTTTGTCAGTCTTTCAGAGAGAATCTTCAGGGACACTGGTGGAAGTGAATAGCGGTCTCTCACTCGCCGTCCAAGCTCGTCCCAGACTTGTTCAATGGGTGACAAGTCAGGTGACCGTGCAGGCCAGTCAAGGGTTGAATATTCAATCTCCTAACAGTGGCAATGACAGCCGAGGAGCGATGTGGTCTTGCGTTGTCGTCTTGGAAGACGAGATACTCCACCCTGACCACTGGGGCAACAACGGGAAGCACAATTTCATTGAGATACCTCTCTGCAGTCAGCGTGCCTTTGATGATGACTGCTGTCGTTCGTCCGCCATGCCAAATGCCACCCCACAGCAGTAGTGATCCCATGACAAATTCAAGCGCAAAATGTGAAATGATAAGTCATCATGCTGACTCAGCCCCCCTCTGGAGAGAGGAAGGACATGGCCAAGGATATGCTGGGAGGGATCGGACCGAGAGGAGGAGACCGTTTCCTCCCCCCCGCCTCCTGTCAGACTTCCAACTTGGGTGGGAGTAATTGTAGAAAGTCGTGCGATAGCTCGTTTGAAAGCTAAGAGTGAGACCAATGCAGTGGAAAGCATCGTTTGTGTAGGTTTTCCTTGGTTTAGAGAGGAGAGTGACTTGAAAATGTCAGGAATCTCCGAAAAACGACAGCGTTGGAATAGGCAGGTGTTGGACGTTTTGGAATGGGAAAGGTCGTATTTCGGGGTGAAGGAGTGTCTGGATGGACAAACGGAGGGCAGATTCGGATTCTACGTACAATGTTACATGAGTAGGGTGATTTTCAAGTCAATCGGAGAGAAAAGTGCTAACCTTCACTATGGGGCTCCGACACTTAGGACATTTTGTGAAAAAAAAATTTAAAATGTCAGAATTGAGGTCCGAGACCCCTCCCATCGTGTTTCTCGTCAAAAGTTGGGTCGGTGATGTGTCGATGAAAAAACACCCCCTCCCTCGAGTCGAACTCTGTCAAAAGTGATGTTTTGACCAAAGTCGCTCAGAAACATGTGAAACAGACTTCCATCAAGATTTGGTGTTGAAATTCGCACAAAAAATTTTTTCGAACTTTTCTTCACTATGGGCTCCGACACTTAGGACTTTTTCGTGAAAAAAATTTCAAAATGTCAGAATTGAGCTCCGAGACCCATCCCGTCGTGTTTCTCGTCAAAAGTTGGGTCGGTGAAGATTCGGTGAAACAAAAGATTTCTTCACTATGGGGCTCCGACACTTAGGATTTTTCGTGAAAAAAAAATTTAAGAATTTCAGAATTGAGAAAATTAGAAAAGTTGAAGGTGAACTTTAGAAGGTGTCCGACTTATAGGTTAGCCAGACTGTGGCTTGTGATCACTTTCATCAAGTAGGTCCAATACTTATAAACGGTGTATCTTCGGTTCTAGTGCACCGATTGAGTTGATTCAAAAAAGGTTCGATAGCCATTGATTAGACCTATATTCAAATACTACTTATAAAATTTCATAAGTAGTACTAAATACTAAAAAAATTTAATTTGCTATTTTTTGATGTTTTATAAGGTTTTCAAACCTTCTGAATTCAATGAAGACCTTTACAAAGTTGTCAGAGGCGAGCTTCGGCTCGAGACTTGCTTCCTGATGTAAATAACTCCACCGGTTTCTTGTCAAAATCGGGGTCCGAATATCAACACAGTGATATGACGCACGCTCTGTCCGCGGGAGGTTGGATTTGAGGGCCGAGGACTTGGAGTCGGGATAAGATCCCCTCTGAGTAATGCCTGTAACGGATTCATCAGCTTAGCTTGTCTATCCTCATTGACATACTAGTTGAATTTAAAAAATGATGGTCAATGGATGTTTTAACACCTGAACGCTTGCTATCAAGTCGCTATGGCTTCTCCTATCAGGCCTTTGTGAAATCTCGTCTAGCCTCAGTAACTCAGGGTTGGCAACGTCTATCGTCTGTCATTGTAACTTGGTAAAAATGAGAGGGTTACTGCAGGCACTGACGTCAAAGCTTTTTGCGTCATAGGGTAACCAGTCTTTGTGTTGGGAGTTGGTTACTGAAAGCATGGTGACTGCCGATGCCCATAGTTGGTAAAACCGATGTTGTCATGCCAAACGCATGGCCCAATAAGCAAGGTCTGAATCATGGCTTTTTGCTCACTGGGTATATAAACCGAGTCTTTTTTCTAGTCTTCACTCCTGTTTCAAGTTGCAAGACGAACGGTGGGTGCTCTGACGTTTTCTATCAAACGTTGCAAGTTAGGTTTCGCTAGACTTCACTTCTATTTCCTAACGAACAGTGAGTGTTCTGACAACGTTTGCTATCAAACGTTGCAAGCTAGGCCTCTCATGTAGATGATATTATTCCTATGAGATGACTACTATTATCTCAATCTCACAAACTAATCTATCTCCTTTCAGAGATTTTCACAAAGACAAAAGATAATAACAAGAAGCTTCAGTTGGCGAAGTGCGGCCGTGGAAATGTATTTGGGGGTGAGAGACTTCGATTCCATTTGTCGAAGAATGAGGGGCATGTTGTAGCGGTGAGGGTGTGGTATTGTGTGTGGTGTAATGTCAGGAGTGATGAGCAGTGCGATGAGTTCAGCATGGTGCACTCAAAGTGTGAAAATAGGGTGATAGGGAAGGACATGATGAAGAAAGTGTTGTGTGGAGAGAAGGGAATGTTGTTTGAAGCAGGTATGGTGGCGCGCGAACCTTCGAAGAGTGTTGAGCGTTTGAGTGATGTATCGAGTGATGTGGATTTGGATGATGAAGTGAGTGCACCCAAAAGAAAAAGGATTGTTGTAGAGAGTGAGGATATGAGTGAGTTTGAGACTGTAGATGTGAAGAGGCGTGTTTTCAGTGAGCAAGAGAGTGCAGTGAAGACGCTTTTGCCAGCGACTAAGCCGCTGGAACAATCGTCGCCTGAGCGATTGCCGAAGTGTGTTGTGAGAGTGAGTCAGTCGAGTGTGCCGGGCAAAGTGGTGCTGTCGAAGGATGATGCGTTGTTGTATGGGAATGTGAGGAATGAGTGTAACAAGTTTCGGGGTCAGTTGAATGCTGAAAAGAGTACGTTGAAGGAGGTGACTGTTGAGCGCGATCGATAGAAGGCGAGTGCTGACAGTGTGAGTAAGAAGTTGAAAGAGTGTGTAGAGGGGAAGAAAAGTGAGGTGGCTGAAAGAAAGTTAAGGGAAGCGATGGAGAGAAATTTGGATGTGAGTGAGAGAGAGCGGAGTAAGGAGTGTAAGTTGAAGGAGGAGGCGTTGAAGCGAGTGAGTGAGCTTGAGCGTGAGCTGGCGTATTTGAGGAAGAATGATGAGTCGAAGTCCTTCACTTCCATTCACATTCCTGTCCTGGGTGTTGTCCCCGAACGTCCACTCATATTTCCAAATATTTCAATGGACGACACCCAGGAGTGTTTCAATAGTGCGGATGTCCGGTGCTATCACCTCAACATCAAACATCGAGAGGACATCCGCATTGAATACACGAAGCCGCACAAATTTCGGAAATATTATGACTGGAACATAACATTGTACCATCTTCCTCATTCCTACTTCTTTCATTGCAGGACAACTGAAAAAGACCCAATCGTTCCCCGCATGTCAGTCCCGAGAACGCATTTTGGGTCCTCTTAAAGGCCAACCTTCTAATGCAGCGAACGTGGTCCCAAGCCCACCACATGTCTTTGGACATGGCAGCAGAGGGGAAGGTTAAAAAAATGATGAAATGAATTGGATAAGTCACTTTTGTGCCACACACAAACACATTACAGATTTCTCTCTTCACGAGTCTGTCAAGCTCTTCGTCACTCATGGATCTTACTGAAACAAGATTCGGCAAACGCTGTTTCGTATGCGGTTTTCTGTGAACACTTCTGTGAAAACTCACAAGAAAGGATGATGTATAGAAAGAAAATTCTTACACGAACAGAAGTGTGTTACCAAAACTTAGAACATTAAGTAAACGTTATCAAAACCAAACTCACAACAAACTATAATGTGCAACACTAGAAACTTGAAACATAAATAGGATCAAGTATGATGGTAGTGAGGTAAAAAACTTGAGTGCTGTCAACATTTTAACAGGTTGAATCCAATTTAATTTTGGAAATAGCAATGGCAACATGGTTTGTTTTATTCAGAAGTAAATGGTCGCCGCAGCCATGAAAGTTGTCCACCCGAGAAATAATATTACGCAGATGTCGTGTAGAAAACTCAGAAGCATCAGTAACATGTTCTTATCCGTAGGAATGAAATTGAAAGTCACCAGTTTTCGCTTCTTCACCTCGTGGAAAACTGACGGGTAGGGTTCGCTACGGTTGGATTTAGGGATTTAGGGTTTTATGTAACACAAGTTAATGTTAACCGCTAGATGAAACATACAGTTTGAAGAAGCTTTGAGTGTTGAAAGTGAGTTACATTATTCAACATTGTCCGATGTAAATCAACTGCTTTTCATTGTAAGAAATGTATTATAGAAAAGTGACCAGAAGTTGAAATATACAGGACTCTGTAAATTAGGATGACATGAGTCTACTATGAACGCCCATTCAAGTAGCAAACATGAAACACCATTTGACATGGTACAAAATTTCAAATGGAATTCACACAAGACAGATTCATGTGTAATGTTTTGAAAAACGTTATACAGTCACTATCGATAGCGTGCCGGTTTTACTAAATGTGTCGTTTGCCGTTGTCAAATTGAATTCGTGTGTAGAATGTTTTGTAGATATAGACAGTTAGTGTTAAAAGTTTTTATAGCCACCATTCAAGCATATACACAACAACTTGTAACGTTTCTGAAAAGAGTCAAATGCATGCGAGTTAGGAAACTCTCAAAAGACGTGTGAGATAGACATCAACCTGCTAGATTAAGTGAGTACCTCAGAAAAGTGTTGCACATGTTTTACAGGAAGCTTGAAAAGGGAAACTGTGTATCGAGAACGTCTACCATCAGCTTAGCTAGATGAACATGAGTGATATATTCTAACTTCAACTTTCTGACGTTCAAATAAAATTCGTAAACATGAAGCTCTAGACTCCGTGGTGTAAAACTGCATGACGAGTGACAACAACTTTATGTTGGTAAAACTTTCACAGGTTGATGATTTCAGTCGCGTTTAAAGTTGATATAAAGTACTGTAGAAACACATAAGTTTTAGATGCAGTTCAACTTTGTGACTTCAACTTCGCACATTGAACTAATAAAATGAAAAAGTCTGTGTAGAGATACATGGCACTCTCATCGGTATGAAACAGTAAAGCATGTAATGTCATTGAATTATCAAAGGAAAGTATTTGAGTTACAAGTCTGTGTTGACGAGAGTGGAACTATTTCATTGGTATGAAACAGTGAACATTACATTAGAACATTAGGACTGTCCATGAGTATTGTAAAGAAAAGTTAGAATCAAACGTGTAAGTTTGCTTTTCATGTGCATTACAAATTGAGAGAATCAAAGCGTGTCTCATTCCAAACGAGCAAGTTAAGTGAGTGTAGACGATGAATTCATAAAGTGCTATTTCATCTAAGGTTTCACACACACTCGGTGTTGCAAGTTGAAATGATAGCATCAAATGTGAAATGTGTCTCATTCCTAAACTAATCGTCCGTTGCTTGTAAGTTGATAGATACATTGATAGAATCAACATTGAAACCCGCATCAAGTGATTTTCTGTGTGAATGCAGACGATGTGAAAATGACACACTGGTTGAAACTTAACAATGCTTGCAATATTCAACACGCTGTCATTCAAAAGCAGCTAAAACGTTTATCATAAAACCTATCAGTGAAACAGATGTCATGATCATCCGGTCTATCTTCCAACCCTCATGTACACAAAAAGGTTCACAAGTAGAGACAGCGCTGTCTGTCGCCTGTTTGTCGCGCTGCTCCCTCAGCAGATAGAGTGTTTCAAGAACACAAAGGTGAATAATGACGCTCGCTCTCTCTCTCTCTCTCTCTCTCTGGCACCCGTCTGTCGCATTGCCCTCTATACACATTGAATTTTCTATCTCATCTGTCCAACGAACAAGGATGCAGGAACTTATCGTCAACTCCCTCATCTCAGACCCTCCCACCTAGCTGATTCCCACACAGCTCATTGCTATCGTACCGGAGATATCATCGTGGGCAACTGAGAGGGCTCTCAAGTTGACAATTCGTTACTGTGCACTCTCACAGTTCCGCGCGGGCAAGAAACCATTTGATGCTAAACCATGGACACTGCCGATTTGTTCAAGGCTTCAATGCCTTGCTAACCAGTTACAAAAATGTTGGAGAAATATAAGGGAGACGTTCACACTCATTCATCAAATACAAGTCGTTTGATGCAATTTCGTTCGATATAGCTTTCTTTGATATGAGCCGAACCCTTGAGCTCCGCTGTGGATGCAGAGTGAACATGGGGAAAGTCTTTCTCCTGGCTGCTTTGCAGGCAGAGAAAGGCGAAGCAATTCGCTGCCCCATCCACCTCATTTCACATGACCTTGTGGAAAACCCTTTGTTCAGGGATATGGCACTAGAGTATCTGTCGTTGCTGAGAACTCAGCGTCCGGAATACTTCGAGTAATCGAAGTATTTCATCGGTCTTTCCGAGGGCCCGGTCACCAATTCGTTAGAGGCCACCATATTAACAAAGAAAAGTTACAGACTGTGTCACACACAAACACTAGATTCAAGGATATCTATCTTTCTTAAAAAATGAAGAAGCTCTCATTAAATTCATCTGATGAGAAAGCAACTTTATGACAAGTGTTAGACGTGTACGGTGTCCAACACAAATCTTTAAAGTCCTAACTGCCATGAAATCATCATGTTTAAAGTTTTAAAGCCCATATGATAAGTAGCAATAATCTATTGCAGTTAAATGGTATAAAACATAAACGCGTGTAGAGAGACGATGAATCTTGGACGTGAAGTCATGAGATTTATTTCTTCACCACCCGTCAAATGGAAACAGTAGTGGTGTTAGTTACATTGGAAGAATCATCAGAGCAAAATGTTCTATAGTAATGCAGGCAATGACAGTCATGTATGGCTGTACTGTTTCAAATAGTTGTTGTGTTTAGCTGAAGTTTCTCATATAAACGGAATCGCATCGTTTCCACGTTCGTTCATGTCAAACAGAGTGTGTCATAAAGACTTATACATACGCGTCCTTCCTTATAAACGCTGTGACTAACTTCATGTTGAAAAATAAGTGTGA
The DNA here is from genome assembly GCA_907163375.1 of Prostheceraeus crozeri. Classification (NCBI taxonomy): domain Eukaryota; kingdom Metazoa; phylum Platyhelminthes; order Polycladida; family Euryleptidae; genus Prostheceraeus; species Prostheceraeus crozeri. The sequence continues at coordinate 6,455 of CAJQUW010007076.1, read as the reverse complement.
GAGTATTGCAGTTAGAACCAACGTTCCAATAGTTCAACCTTTCAGATGTATAGTCGTGACAGTGAATAAACATGGTGATAAGACTTATCTTTACACTGTAGTTTTTTCACACAACGTGGCAGTGATGTTTCATCTGAGTAAAGAAAACTTGGTGATTAACTCCGTAAATGATGGCTTTATACCGTGTACTGATGTAGATAGAGACTTCAACAAATTTCCATCAATGCATTCACATATATTTCGATAGAGAATGAGCTTGTCCACACCCAAAGAATGGCAAGCCTGAACCAGAAAAAGAGATAATCAACGGACCAGTTAGATACTGCTTTTGAAATGGGAACATTTACGACATGTGTACAGTGACTTATTTCTCGACACATCAACCTTCCAATGATGAATTCAACATAACATACAATGATCAAGTCAATCACGCCTTCAGATGTAAATCAATTTTCAATCACGACTATTTCATGTGTCTCATCAAGACAGTCTGCTAGATCTATAAACATGATGTGATATAATTTATAGAACCTTTAGCATAATCTGACTGCACTGAATCTTACATTACGACATCAGTCATTTTTCAATCACATGTTACTAGTCTCATCAAAAGGGAAAGGCTTGTAGTGACTGAACTCTTATTGCGTTTATGGCAAGCTTTTACAAATAACGTTTCATGTACCGTTGGAATACGATCCATTTCAATGCATACTCCATGATATGCTATTCCTACTTCCGCACTCAGTGTCTTGCCTGTATCAACAAGTTACTTCAATCTAATTTTTACATGAATAAATCAACATTCCTAATGCTGTATGATGATATCTCGATGTGTCACTACTCTTACTTCTAACGATGAAACTGTTTCATACAGATTGCTACACTACCCATTCATTAAATTTTGCAATCTCAACCTTTGATTTCCTCGAATATAAACCTCTAGTTTACATACAACAACTATGTCATGTGTTCTAACTTATACACTCAAAAAGACTGTTGCATCCATAAACTTGACGTGATACAATTGTAAAACCTTTTAACAGTGTTTACCTTCACACTAAAACCCATACATTCATTTCAATGCAAACTAGTTCAATTCATTGGTAGTAACTGTAGACCTACATCTAACCTGAGCACTATGTTTACAAATGTTTTGTGCAGATGCTACAATATTGTCAATTCAAAGTGTTGCTAGCAATAGCACGCCAACAGTGTTTCATGATAGACCAGGGCATAGGTTTGCAGGACAATAGGCGTCGGTGATTGCTCACAATCCCATCTGCTGTCAGCGTGTTGGCGACAGTTTCCATTCAATAGGGAAGATGATGACGGGAAATCTCTGATAACCATTCAGGTCATCACATCAAGCATGAAAATGAACGATAGGTTGACACAGTCGTGTTACAACTACCAACCGATAGTCTAAAGCGATTTGATTGCGCGAACAAGACATTTAAGAGGCTGTATCATTCTCATATGAAGCAGAGTCTCTTGCATTTCACCATCATAGTCATGTCCGATAAGCCAAGTGCGTGCGTTATGCCATTTCGTATTGTACACCATAGAGAAGAATTCCACAGTGATATCTACGGTGAGGATATCACTGTGGAATTTATGAAATGTTATTCATACTTCACTTTGAATGACGATGTGAGCCGTAGACTACAGCAAGAAATGGACACGGTGATGAGTCAGGCCGAGACGGTGGCGAGTGAGGCCGAGACGATGACGAGTGAGGCCGAGACGGTGACGAGTGAGACCGAGACGGTGGAAAGTGAGGAGTCGGAAGCGAATAAAGAAAGTGAGGAGATGATATGGAGTGAGGACATGGTGGAAAGTGAGGAGTCGGCAGTGGAAGCGAGTGAAGATGAATATGAGGAGATTATTGTGATATCAGATGAAGAGGTAAGAGTTTTACGCATGCATACGAATGGCCGTCATCTCAACTCGATCATGTTTTTTTTCAGTGACGGAGTGAGTGATGGACGTTCTTCATATCATAAAATCAACATGCAAACATACAGCACACTGTTTCACCACATTTCCTCCTGAATGAATCATGAGTTCTTTTAAGAACTTCCTTCTAATGCAGCTAAAGCGGTCCCAAACACGCAACATATCTTCGGATATGGAATGCAGAGGGGAAGGATAAATGATGAAATGGAATGAAGTGAAGCCAAACTTGCACCACATGCAGCCACAAACACATTTCTATCTTCATTAAGATGACATTCAATCACTTGAATTCTAATGTGACCATCACATCCTTAGATCTCAGTACAGTCAACTGTCAAACGTTCTTGTTAAACCTATTAACTCTAACTTTACAAACAGTGAAATGATTCTAGCATTATTTCAAACTTTGCAAACAACTTTATTTCTAACTAAACGAACAACAACTTTATCTCTAACTTTACAAACACTGAAATGATTCTAACATTATTTTATACTTTACCTATCTTACAAACTCTGAAATGATTCTAACTTTATTTTATGCGTCACGTATCTTACAAACTTTACAAACAACAACTTTATTTCTAACTTTACAAACTATGAAATGAATTTAACTTTATTTCAAACTTTACAAACATCAACTTCATTTCTAACTTTACAAACAATGAAATGCTTGTGACTATATTTTATACTTTACCTATCTTACAAACACTGAAATGATTCTGACAAAATTCCTATCTTTACAAACAGTGACATGGTAACGACTTTATTTTATACTTCACCTATCCTACAAACACTGAAATGATTCTGACATTATTTCTAACTTTACAGTGACATGTTTATAACTTTATTTCTAACTTTACAAACAGTGAAATGGTCGTGACTTTATTTCACACCTCACCTATCTTACAAACACTGAAATGATTCTGATAATATTCCTAACTTAACAAACAGTAAAATGGTTGTAACTTTATTACTAAGTCAATCTACTCTGTTTGAAGCCCAACTTTATGTGAAAAGAAAACGACACAGTATGTACATGATATGGTATTGAAACCCACACAGCTTTTTTGTTACACTAACAATTCATTTCAATGTGTCCTAGTCTTGTATCACTCACTTCATACGACATAACTTTTCACTTTACATAGTCCTACAATGTTGCTACTATGTGTTCTAAACTTTATGAGATCGCTTTCACTTAGATCTCACACTTTCTTCATCATACAACCAAGTGAATGAAATTGATGATACATTATCTGACTAAACGCATTGAGTCACATTCTACACGAACAGATATTGGTGACATGGATCACATAAAACGCTAAGTCTGGTCATACGGTTGACTATGCTATGGACTTAGTGAATTATCTATGTAACTTACACTTTTAAAAAGCTAAATCCCTAAATCTCAACACAAGGACACCTATCCTATGGATTTACTGATTTAGGAGTTTTGCTGTATAGTTTAGTAAACTTATGTCTCTGTCAGCATACAACTTTTAACATTCATGTAACTCGCTTCAACTAAATTCACCTTGATGATGGATGATAAAATCCGTGCATGCAGTCATTTAGTAGAGTTTTCACTTGTCTGCATTTGTGAAGACGTTTTCCTATCACTCCTCTTGCTGATTTTCTTGTTCACTGCAAATCACATCAGCAGATCATTTAACGCTTCCAATCTGTCGAACAACATTCATATCAACACTATTATCGTTGTTTAATCCTACAATTCCGTATAACCCTGTATTTCACTTAGGTTTTATTTATTCTTTGGTCATTGTTTACCTAGAGTTTCAAGATGCTTCACATTATAAAAGTCATACTGGTGAGATTTACAGGTCTATCCCCATGTTAATTACAGCAAACGTATAGGCAAACACATGTGAGACTAGACATTAATTAGATCGCTTATTCCTATCCATCATTATTAACTTATGTTTTGCATGATATACATAAGTCTTTAATGTCGCACATTTTTTCTCACTCGTGCTTTTCGTTTTAATACTTGGTTTGTGTGTTACTCAAAGCTTAATGAATTTATCCAACCATTCGTCATAAAACGTCCGACGAATCCTACCTTGTACAAAACATCGACGTTGAAGTACAACACTGACTGATGAATGATGTTCGCATATTCCTAGCTTGGATAACATGAAACTTTCATGCCTTGACTATCATATATTTTCGTAATCAACTCTTTACACACCTATTATCCCAGTCACTAAGATACACAGAATGTATTCAACTCTTCTATTGAACATGCATCAATCACCTTTCAGCTGACTGCATCAAATGTAAAGTGTATAACATAATCAGCATGTAACTATCTATCATCAACGATATGAAATCTGTCTTTTCATCATGAAATTGAGTCTTACGTTCAATGTCATTTTATAAAGCGAACATATGCATAATGTGTTGCATATATTCTACACTAAAAGAGATCGTCAATTTGTGTTATCCAAAACCCTAAATCCCTAAATCCAACGGTAGGTAACCCTACCCCTTACATTATGGACTTTATCAATTTAGCTATGTCATTCAGAAAAGGTTAAGTTAGTAAATGCATGTATACACTCTATGACAACCGTTATCATTGATGTATGTTATACAAATCGCAAAATCCCTAAATCCAATCGTAGAGAATCCTGCCCTTTGATTATGGACTTTAGGAATGTATCCATGTCATTGACGTGTTCAAGAATATATTTGACATTGTATTGTTGACTTCATTTGCAGCGAAGGTGTGTAACACATCCATACATCTAAAAACGTCCGTTTACAAAACATTTAGCTATTCATCTCTGCACTTTCATATCACACTTGGTTTGCATTTTCTATTTCGATGTCATGTAAATCTCACTTGGTCATTCATAGGCGACAAACGCGATAGACTAAGTGTTATTCGTAAATGACGTTTCACTTTATAAACATCGTTTGGTTAATCCTAGTTACACATTTACCCCTGCGACTTGCAAATGTTTGAAACTCTGCTGTCATGAAATAAGGTCTAACTACATACATCAACAATTATTCTTATCCATCTCACTTACAGGTTTCATGTTCGATGGAATAAACTTACGACTTGAGTTTTTCATTTCGATGACTAGCACATTTTAATAATACATCTCATATGTACATTATGGCCAACGTGATAGACTTCATGTTTCATCTAACGGTTAACATCAACTTGTGTTATATAAAACCCTAAATCCCTAAATCCAACCGTAGAGAACCCTACCCATCCGATGATGAACTTTAGGATTTGTGATGTATGGTATGACTAATGTGATGGACTTAGTGTTATCAATTGTCATGTAACTTATTGCTAACCCTAGATTCTCTCACACACTCAACGTTTGTGACAAGACTTGACCTGTATTTATAAAACATTCAACACAATGTAGTACACATCTCCAATCAATATAAAACCTTTTAACACTGTGAAAGTAAGTTACAAAACAATCCACACAGTGCAGTAAAACCCTTTCGATACAACTTTCTAGCGCTGTGGTGAACACTGTTTTCATATAACAACATTCTAAACTATCAGTCTCACTGCAGTAGAAGACTGCTTTTAGCAAACCTGAATTTCTGTTGTGAGTACACAAGTTAGTTACTGATTACTTTCAATTTGATGCAAACATCTTTCCCATGCTTCACTGATCCCACCTAACATCTATAAAACGTGATGAGCATTAATTCTAGTTGATTCACTGTTGTATCTATCTAATTCAACAAGTAAAACGTATTCGCTTCTACATTGCTTTGTATCCACTTTTAATCATGTAGCTAATGCTGTAGAGTTTCATGCTTCATGATTATCATTGATCATCTACCTTGGAAGAATAACTTCATCATTCATGTCTAATGCTAGCACTTTAGAAGCCTTTGCGCTGTTGCATGGTTGACTTCAACAGGCAATGGTTGTACATTGATAAGTTTTAAGTTTCATTTGATCGTCTTTCACTTGTATCTTTCATTTCAATGATTAGGAAAACTGAACGTCTCACCTAGTTGACATAGGATTGAGTTGTTGATGATTGCTTTCGTCCTTGTGTTTGACGTAAAACTTGATGATTAACGTTTAACTTACACACTCTAACCGTTAGTCTTTCATTACATTGAAACTATGCTGTCATGAAATGCAAGGTCATACTCCATTCAACACTTATTCCTATCCATCTCACTTTTTATATCCAACCTGTTAAACTTAGACTTGGGTTTTTTCATGACACACTCAAGTCGTCAAAAAACTTGCAAGCGTTGTCGAATATTCAATTCACTCTGTACATCTCACATGATTCGCTTTACTTCACATCCAAAGTTGATGTAAACCTAACAGATGTATTCACTCTGAGTTTACACTTCACCGTTTGTGAAAAGACTGTCGCATAAAACATTTCACAGACTGCAGTCCGCGTCTCAACTAATGATAAAAAAACTTTCTAATGCTGTTGTGAGTTCAGTCAGTCATAAAACAACACGATAATCTT